>CM067363.1:66430227-66635227 GCA_034401795.1 Chaetoderma sp. LZ-2023a | reverse complement strand
GACAACATGCTTCACTTAATGATTGATTTTCATAGTATGACTAACTTAGTAAACATATTTCAGTCATCAGGATGGGATGCAGGATGAGTGGGCGTGGGGTGGGTGTGTGGGCGGCGGGTGTTCACCCTGTTTTGTATTATTATTATTATTGTTATTATTTTTAGCACCCCCACCATCACCACCACCACCACCATCACGACCACCACCACAACCACCACCACCACCACCATCATCATCATCAGCATTAACCTCGCCCCATAATGGATAGAGACTATTGCGATAATGTATGTATGTGTGTGTCTGTTTGTCAGTAGTGTCTGGAATGTCTGGCGCTGTATCAAAAAATACTTATCTGTTTTGGCCCAACCTTTAACACAACGTTGTTTATTTATCAGAAACCATGTTGTTAACCATTCATGATATCAATCTAACATAATTACAACAATCAACTCTGAACGAATGAAAATGACACGGGACATAGACATATAGAGCAAACATGAATTTAATCTTACAACTGCCGTATATCACGATAGAGCCGTAGTGGTCACAAAGCACCTAATCAAGCTTCTAGACAACCGTTCTTATACTAGGACTGGACACATTACTGATCGCAAAGCCCCAAATGGTTCTAAGGTTACAACTGCTGTCTTCAACCAAATAGACTTCATACTATGCAAGACAGAAGCAAAACCCTTACTCCAGAACACTCGTTCGTATGGAGGCACAGACCTCAATTCTGACCATAAGCTTGTCATTACACGGCTTCAGATGAACGATCTCTACCTAACATACAAACACCATACCAATCAAGAGAGTAGAGTCACCTACAACTTACCCAAACTCATCAGCGACACTGACACTCAAATGTCATGAAAAAAAGCCCTCCGGGAGCAGATAACTAACATTGATGTCAGCTCCGATCCAAACGAAGCCATAACCAAAATACTGAAATCTAAGGAATCATCCGCTACCAGCACCATAGGTGTTCTTAAAAAACAACCAAACTAGGTATACAGACGACCCTCTAAACTATCAGCAAAGCAGAAAGCACTATGGCTGCACATCTGTCAAAGTGGCCAAAGTGGCGACCGCACCAAACTACACCGGGAGTGCAATATTATTCTGCGCTACATTAGTGAATGATTAAAAGATCTTGCTATTCAACAGGCAGACTCCCTAGCAGATGAAATCACTGCCACGGATGATTGTCATAAAATGTTTCGGGCAGCCTGAGCCCTGAGAGTTACTGACTACACACCACCACTCTCTGTACACAACTCTGATGGACACTTTATGGGGATCCGGTTTTAATGCACCACCTTCCCATCGATGCTGTAGGCCAGGGCACCCTTATCGCACTACCCAAGCTCAGGAAGGCACATGGGCCCCAAGCCAATCTGCGGCCCATTGTGCTCCTCAACAGCATATGGAAAATCCTATCCAATGTTACTCTATGCCGCATCCGAGACAAGATCGATTACTTCACCGGATCAAGTCAAAGTGGCCTCAAATGTGGACGCAGCTGCGCAGACATTGTATGGGCTCAACACATGCTTATGTCGATAGTCATGTCCAAACACTGGGACTTCCACAAAATGGGCATTGACATGTCACGAGCCTTCGACACGATTAAACGCTCAAAGATCCGAGATGTACTATGTCAGGCCAGTTGCAATGAAGATGAGCTACGACTAGTGAGACTGCTACTTGCGAAAAGCGCGCGCTGAGAGAATCAGTCAAAACAGTGAATCTGCAGAATATTAGACTTCAATCTCCAGTGTTTTTCACCTGCCACCTTGCTGCTGCATTGAAATCTGTGCGGGAAGGTTCAGCAAGACCAACCCCCCCAGTGTCAATACTGGGCATGCCGCTAGAGATAGAATATGCCGATGATGTGGACTTCATGGACGAGAAAAAGAAACCCCTTGACAAACTTATCCCAATAGCTGCAAGCAAACAAAAATTGAGAATCTCTTTATAAATAAATCCAAATTAGAGGTCACGCACGTATACCTAACGCCAAAGCATGAAACTATAGAAAATGACGATCCACTTTGTGGCGGCGAACCATTGCAGTACTGCTGACATTTCTGCATGCTGCATCATGGGGAATACAGCTTTCCAGTCCTTCTGGAAGCTATGGATTCGTAGATGAAATATGCCCTTGATAAAGAGGCTACGTTTATACAATGCAACTTACGCATCCTTGATGCTGTATAACTGTAACAGCTGGGCAGCTCCAAGGGCAGCTCTAGACAAACTCGATGCCTGCCACCACAAATACCTACGCACCATCACTGGATACCGATGGCCAGACAGCATAATTTCCAACGATGCACTATACAAGATGTATAATATGACCGCTGTCTGTAAAAGTCGCCCGGCAATGATGATCCATGTTTGGCCATGTGCTAAGCATGCCAGAAGAGACACCATCACAGAGAGCCTTGGAATTCTCCCTACTCGGAGCCAGCAAATACAAAGCCAGGAGAGGACGTCATTGCATAAATCGGCTAAGCGTGCTACGAGGTGACCTCAAGAAAGCAGGACTGAAGTCAAGAATGGATCTGAGGAAGCTAATGATTTCGCCGAGGACACGACACAGTGGGCAAAAGCGAAGAAGGACTGATTGCAGCTGTAGGATGTTTCTACTACTACAGCCGCAGACTACAGTAATCATACAAGGCGGTGTTCACACTAGAGTGCTAATCCGAAGTAAGAAGGAAGTAAGTCTGATCGAGGCAATTATTCGTTTATTTTCATATCTTTGTAAGCGTAAACGCTTACACAAGTAAAACGAAAATTTGTGATCGATTGGACTTCCTTCGGATTAGCTAATCTAATGTGAACACGGCCTTAGTCTCCACTAAAAGTAGATACTAATACGGAAATAAACGACCTGATATTCAGATGCGTTATCAATTAGTAATCCAATAATAGGTAAATAGCGGAGATCTAAGGCACAAATTATCACAAATTAACACAAGTAGAACCTTTGCTTAGCTATGTAAACAAAGGTGGGAGTTCATGGTAACGGGTACCGTGTTGTTGGGGTGGGTACCAGGTTCCAGGAACCGGTAGGAGTTTATGTAAAAGTCTAAAGTCTTAGAGCACACCCTCTAAGGTGGTTGTTATCAATAAGTAATGTAATGGTAAGAATTGATGGATGGAGAAAACCCCTATTTTGACTCCCCATTCGCCTTTGTGAGATTTCTAGAAGCAGAGTTATGTAATATTCTACTCTGACTGGCAGTCATCTTAGATGTTGGCCGCCATCTTAGCCAATCGAAAGAATTGAAGAAGGCTCATAGGCTAATAGTAAATGATAGGTCCAACAGAAGCCTCCCAGAAAATTTTGCGCTTTTTCTGCTCTGTAACGGTAAAGTCATTAAGCTACCTGACTATATATATAGACGAATGGATAAATTATGGTTTCAGTAAGAGAAAATCAAAGAAAAAAGCTAAAAAGAAGAATAAAGAAAAAAATCCAGTCAATTACATAAGAACAGTTATGATGTAAGTAATTCTCTCTCTCTCTCTCTCTCTCTCTCTCTCTCTCTCTCTCTCTCTCTCGCTCGCGCTCTCTCTCTCTCTCTCTCTCTCTCTCTCTCTCTCTCTCTCTCTCTCTCTCTCTCTCGCTCTCTCTATCTCTCTCTCTCTCTCTCTCTCTCTCTCATTCGTAGGTGTTCATTTTGAAAGATAATGTTGCCAAAAAGCAGGTGGCCAGTTTTTGGCATGGAGGGCTGTTTCCCCGGGGTACCCCTACGCGTTTGTCTGCCTACTCTGCCATGGGTTTGGCCTCCAAATTGGTTCCTGTCTCTGTTCTAGTCTGTTTGGCAGATGATGGGGTTGGTGTGTATATTTGCCTATTAATATACAGTTTGTCACGAACTAGTTTTGCAGTCTCGTTGTGGCGTCTCGCCTCCATCATGATGGGGACTAATTGTCTACGTTTCTCACGAATCTCATACGGATTCTGCTGTATAAAAGAGATAGGTGATCCACTCAGCTTTTCAACCACAAGTTGTCATATGTGTTCATGGTCTTTAAACTGTAAAAAGCGAGCTATCAGTGCTCTTGGTTTATCACCGACTCTATGTATATTTCCGACCAGATGGACGCTTTGTACCATTGTATTATCAGTTATACCTAATTGACTAATTGACTTGAAAGGAAATCATTCAGTGCGGTATATACGTCATCACATTCGCGCTCGTAGATACTAAGCAACAAAAGATTGTATTTCATTGACCTCGTTTCGTGGTCAATGCCGCGTTCTCTGATCGGTTCTGCTTCTAGTTGGATTTCCTGGTTATGTTGCTTTAACTGAGCGATTTCCTCCCTCATTTCTGGCATACCGTCATTGTTAGAGCATATTGCTGCATCTTGCTAACCCGATCGACACCCTAACTCGGCTACACGATCATCAATTCCCCCCATAGAAGCCCTACCACATGCTGCTCTATAGTCTCAAGTCGGTTAAGCGCATCGCACATTCTGGATTGAGTTTCGTTGAGTCTATTCATCTGGATTGATAGCCGTTGGATAGATTCAATGATAATGTTGAATGTAATGTTAGTTAATTCCATGTTATTAGGCGGACCTTGAAGCTGTGTATTGAGGAAGATAGGAAATCTAGCAGAAATGCTGTCAGATGGGCTAAGTCCATGTCTAAACACCTGACTAGGTAGCAGAATTGGGGCATGTAATCACACTGGACTAACAGTTCCGAAATATAGTGCAGCACTCATTGATATTGTACCAGGTAAGCACTGGGTGTGCGACGTCACGAGTTGATATGCTGATGTTGACGTCGTTGCCATAGACGTTGTTACTGTCGTAAATGTAGTGATGGGTACCGATGTAGTTACTGCGCTTGCTAATAAATGTGGTGCGGATATGGTGGATAATGGGCCCACCCCTGTTTGAGGCACTGTATCTCTCATAAACCTCCACAGCACAGCTCCACCCACACCTGGCCCTGTTGCGATTGATCGATCCACGAATTCCCTAACTATCAATTTCCTGAAATCTATACAGGGATGCTGTTGAATATTTTCTAACTAATTTGACTAGGTGCTGTTGCTGTAAAGGCATACAATTTGTACAACAACGCATAGACCATCTTCAAATATGCGTTCGACATCATTCATGACGTCATTCCTTATGATGTCATTTTAAACATCACGTAGTTGATTATGACGTCATATGATGGGTGGATACCCTGGAAAGGTGACTTGTGTTAATAGAGTTAGTCGAGTAAGTAGAGTTTATCACCTGATTGAATACTACTCACATTTGGTTGAAAATGGCTTGATTCAAGTCGTCTCTGGCCCAGAGCACTTATGCGAGTACTGAGTTATTACTGTTTCTACGAATTTTCATGAGTAATTCAAGTTATAACATTTAAACGCGAGTATCCTTGCTAATCATCAACCGAACATCCATAAAACCCTTGCCGACAACTTTAACTAAGTCTTATCTATAACGTTTTGACAAAACTACCATCATTTAATTATTTGTTATTTAATTATTGAGTATTCATTTTTAAATTTTGATTCTCGTACCAAGAATTTAAAAGAAAAAGAAACATAAATAATTGAATAAATCAAAAACAGAAAAAATGGTATGCTCATAAACTTGCAAGAAAGCTGTCAGGTCGTATCATTTTGGCAATCTCCGGACGATTTTTAAAGAAGAAATTAAGATTTTCTAAGATTTTCTAAGATTTTCACTCAGACAATTGTCCGATCAAAATTATTTATGAGCTATCCACCATATGGCCATTCCACCAAAAATTGGTTGAAATCCGCCAAGGCGTTTAGGAGGAGTAGAATTTTGACCCTTTAGTGTCGACACTGGCCAATTCCGGCCTTCTTAGTGGTCAAGAGAAGTGCCCAGTTGTAGACCAGGAGAAGACTAATCCTGAAAATCTACAACTGAAATGACTGACCCGATAGCCAGGCCAGTCCTTCCAGTCGCAAACTCCCAAAACCAGTCGTTCCCCCGTCCCGCAAATTGGCACTCAAAAAGCAAATATGCTAATTTTCAGGAACAAATTTCATCACTAAAGGGTCAAACAAAGATTTGATGCACGACAGGCGACGGATGGACGAAAGAAAGATGGACAATGGACGATCGCCCTTACTTAAGCTCACATGGTCCTTCGAACCAGGAGAGCTAATAATAATAAAAATAATAATAATAATACTAATAATAATAATAATAATAATAATAATAATAATAATAATAATAATAATAATAATAATAATGTTCATTAGAATCTTTTTGTTTGTTTTATAAAGTTGCATATTCCTATGAACAGCGTTGTACTTATCACATCAGATAGTTCTTTGCTACCATTCAAAATGAGGTCGAGCGAAGCAACCAGCATTACTTCCTTCACAAAGCGCAACAAATTACGACGTTCGGCTGTCCATTTTGGACAGTCAAAAAAGTAGTGATAAGCAGTTTCTGGAACCAGACACAGCGTACAATTTGGATCTTCCAATAAGTGGAAATGATGCAAATCACTGTTTAATTGACTACATTTATTTCGCAATTTGCAATGGATAATATTTTCCTATCTCTTGCATTTTGAGTAGCAAAGGAGTGTCCTGTTCGTTCGAAAATAACTTTTTCTTGAAAATCTAAATCGACGGAGATCTTCTAATGCTTAAATCTAATTCATTACATAGTTTAAGCACACTAGGTAGAAACTATTTCTTAAAGGTTACGAGACGACACCTTGGAATTAAAAAGTTTTCCGGTTGCCTGAGCCCATAACGGGCATTGTCTCCGACTTTGTCGGGGAGAATATCAGTTATGAAGTCAGGACACTCACCATTTGCAATTTTATAAAACATAATAAGCTTTTTGTGTTTGCGACGAATGCGCAAAGATAACAGTCCGGTCTCGCTACACAGATTTATGAGTTGAGTGTTCTGTGGTTATCCAGTTATAATTCGCATAGCCTCATTTTGAATGGTTTCTAGTGTTTCAGCATCCCGGTCCGAACACCCATCCCAGATCTCACTGGTATATTCAAGTACGGGCCGCAAATACGCAGCATAGATCCTGAATAAGGTATCTCTACTCAAGGTGTACTTCATTCGTCGCATAGTAGCTAAAATTTTAGAAGCCCTTTTTCCTATTAAATCAATATGACTGGACCATTGCAGATCCGCGGAAATTGTTATACCTAGATACTTACAGTGTTGTATATTTTCTAACAAATTATCGTTTAAATAGAGATCTGGCAGTTGACATGTATTGGAGTTTGATATAGGTAAGCTCACTGTCTTAGATGCATTAAAAGAACTAACCACTTGTTTGCCCAATCAGAGATCGTCTTTAAATCATTATTTAAGTTTATTTCAATTTCATTGCTTGAGCAACCTATGCGGCACAACGCAGTATCGTCGGCGTATGATCTAAGAATGCCTTCTATGTGTTCCGAAATATCATTTATATATAGCAGGAACAAGAGAGGACCAAGTACAGACCCTTGTGGAACTCCAGCTTCAATTTGTTTAAATGACGATATGTCCTGATTTACGACGACACATTGTCTTCTCATCGTAAGATAATTTGTAAACCAAGAAGGTAGATTTCCGCCTATCCCATACTCCTGAAGTTTGAAAATTAAACCTTTGAGCCATACTCTATCAAAAGCCTTCGAGATATCACAAAAAACGACACATGCAGATTTATGCTCATCGAGGCCTTTTTACAGACTATGGAACAGCTCAATCAGTTGAAAAACAGTAGAATAGCCAGGACGAAAGCCGGACTGATACTTATACAAAAGATTGTGCCCAATAAGGAAATTATGAACGTGCTTAAAACTTATCCTTTCCATCACTTTTCTTACACTACTCAGAAGCGAGATAGGACGAGAGTTTTCAGGCAAATTTCTATCCCGCATTTTGAAAAGTGAGAAAACTGTGGCTGTTTTCCAAGCATTGGAAAATATGCCGCTTTCAAGTGATTTGTTGAAAATCAAATGTGGTGGAAAGGCTATAGAATGCATCTTTAAGCATTTTATGACTAATCGAGTCATCTTCAGATGCCTTATTTAGTTTGGTGTTTTTATTATATCTGTTATTTCGTTTTCGTGAATTAATATATCAGATAATATAGACCTGTAGGTGGGGCTTAGAATACACCTGCCATATCCTCTGCATGTCGTAAGAGGCGACAAAAGGAGGTATGGGTGAGGTAACCCTGACAGAAACCTCGAGTGCTGAAGACGGAGGTTCCAGGCCGCACGGCGCACTCTAATAAACCATGGAGCCACGCACTTAACACTTATGATCATGTCGATAGTCACTTACAGGACTGGCGGTATGATCAGCGAATGAAAAGAAGAAGAAGATATAGCTTGTGTCTTTAAATGATATCTTGGGAGGGAACTGCCTTTTTCATCTACATTTGAGATAGAAATAAAATAATCATTTAAAACAGTTGCCTTTTCAAAATCTGAATTTGCAAATTTCACGTCACCGTTGTCATCATAAATTAGAGGTGGAAGGCTGTCTATAGAATTTCCATTCATCAATTGTTTGACAAGTTTCCAATAGGGGCGAGGATTGTGAAGAGACATGCCTGCTAGCAAAATATCTGCATATTCTAGAAAGTCACATTTAGCTTTCTTTTTCATATTGTTGACCTTGTTTCTTTGCTTTTTAATCTTACTCCAGTCATTTTCTGTTTGAGATTTGATAGCTTTTTTCCTAATTTTATCTCTGAGTTTAATTTCTCGTCTGAGTGCAGAACTAAACCAGGGTTTATCATTTGCCTAATTGTTACTTCTCTGTTTGGAATACATTCATTTACCAGATCTATAAATATTGTGCTAAAAAGGTTACACATTTCGTCAGCATCTCCGCAGGCTGAGAATAATGCTGCCCAAGGAGCATTTGATAGCTCTCGATTTAGCTTGTTGAAATCTGCTCGTTTATATAGCCAAACCTTTTTCTTGAATGTACGATTAATTTTTAAAGGTATTTTTATTGCAGAATATGTCGCTGAATGGTCACTGTATTCCATGTATTCATGTAACCCCCCAGACTCTACTGCCTCGATATTTTCAGATAAAAGAGTTGGATCGAGGAGTTTCGCGGTTCGGCGTGTAACTCTGGTTGGCTCATTTATTACAGAATTCATGTTGTACAAAATTATTATATCTTTTATGCTGGGTGGTTAGGATCGAGTAAATCATCGTTTAGGTCTCCAACTACGACTAATGGAAGGGACGTATCTATAACCCTTTCAAGAGCATTTGATAGGTTATCCCATGCTAACCGAGGTGCATTTGGTGGTCGATAAAAGACACCTACAATTAGGGTAATATGTCCTTACGAGATTTCAAGGAAAATATTCTCTAGGTCTTCAGTCTCCAGATCTAAACGCCTGTTATACTTCAGAATATTGGAGACATATATGGCTACTCCTCCACCAAGGTTTTCATGTACTCGACCCTTCCTAATAGGGCCATTGTAGTTGTCCAATTGTAGAGTTTCGGCCGACACTGCATTATCTAACTTAGTTTCACTAAAGCAAATAATATCGTAGTCGGAAATCAACTCGTCAATTTTAGATAATTTGTTTCCAAGACCGATGATATTCAAATGGAATACACCTAGTGTAGACGACTCCATTGAGTCATTTAAACAACCGGGATTGTTTTCAACATTACCACATCGTAGTAGTGTGATCTTTAGAATTGCACCTAGTATAAGACAAATAATAAGAGTAGAAGCAAAGATTGTTAGAATGAAAGATTTTAGATATTTCCAAATTTTAAAATAGTTGTGACGTTTGCATATGAACTTCTAGCCACCTATAATATGAAAGAATGGGCCAAATGTGGTGATTGCATTCCAGATTTATGGATAAAAATGTGTGTCAGGGGATGCACTCGATACTTGAACTTTTGACGTGAAACAAAATCTTCGTTCTAGCCAACCACACAGTGAATGTATGTTGCCGATTTGCTGATTATACCGCCTTGTATTGCAGAGTTAGCGACGAAAATCTGTATTCCGGTAGGCACACAGTAACCATGTTACCTCGACTTTTGTCCTTTTAAGTTCAACATAAATATTTTCTAGCCACTAATAATATCAATGTATATACAGAATTTCGTGATTCTAGCTATTTACGTTCCGATTTATGACCATTTTGGAATGCATTATGTAACCCCGTTACCTCTATTTTTGACCCTATGAGGCCAAACAAAAATTTCTAGCCGCTCTTAAGATCAATGTATGTGCCAAATTTAGTGAATCTACCTGAGAGAATTCCCGATATATGTCTCGGATAAACAGACAGACAAACAGAGATACTGCACCAAGCGTAATACTCCCACTACAATAATAAAAATAATTTCAAATTTCAAATTTCAAGTTTTTATTTCTTTACACCAGGTCAAGACGTAATACATATTAAACATTGCCAGTGATAAATGTTCTGGGAATAAACGCAGGCTTATTGACCGCATTGATCCACAATATACTTCTTTGCCATGTTTACCCCGACACCTGCGACTGCAGCACATACAGGACCGCCCATTAAACCACCGACTAAAGGTGCGACTACTCCAGCAACGTTAGCCAATGATCCCCATAGACCGGGTGTTTGATTATTTGTGTCATCATAGCGACAAAAAACTGCAAAGGACTCACAACTGCTCCATTTTTCATTGAACTCAATTTCCCCCAATTTGGCTCGCGCTGTTTCAACTATTGTTTGAGGTAACCCCGCTGTTTGTATTTCGTCTTTAACATTGTTCTTTCTGGCTTTGTGACCAGCAGCAAGTTTTCGAAATTCATCTATTCTTACGTGGGCTGTCATTGATAGCTTTCCGGCAATTGAGAACGTACGTGCACCTTCCCGTGTCCCATTTTTGTCACCAGCGAGGTGTATCACTTCACCATTCCCAATATAAATAGCCCAGTGTGATCTATGTTTCCGCACAAATTCAACTATGTCACCTGGCTCCAGATTCCACTCAACTGATTTATTAAGGTGACTCATCTTGGGACCCATATTGTATTATTGGCACTGTGGAGAAAAGTTTTTGCCAATTAATAGGGTTATTACGGTAAGATTTGTCTGTTACATCCACTTTATTATTTACTGCTGCAAACCACCAGCCAATAATTTCAATGGGCAATACCTATGAACCGGTTGAATATTTTGAAAAGAATTTGACTGAAAGTTGTTGATGACATAACCAGCAATGGTTTTCAGTCAAATTGCTTTCAAAATATTTAGCAGATCCACGGATATAACAACCCCTGGATTATGTCGTTTGCAACAGACTCAGTAGTCAGAGGGCTAATATTGATATTACAGTAGGATTTGTCTATTACATCCACTTTAGTCAGACTATCAGTTGCCTATCAATTTCACCCTAACACGGTATATATGACAATTCGAATACCGGTTGTCGGGTGTGGGTGTGGGTGTGGGTGTGGGTGGTTGTCGGAGAGAAATGATAAGACCCATACATTTGATTGATTTCAATAGTGATTTATTTCTAGCTATTCTCCGCCAATTTCTAGCTAAGCTCCACCCACGTTGTGCGCTCGCGTGTGTGTGTGTGCGTGCGTGCGTGTATGTGTGTGTGTGTGTGTGTGTGTGTGTGTGTGTGTGTGTGTGTGTGTGTGTGTGTGTGTGTGTGTGTGTGTGTGTGTGTGTGTGTGTGTGTGTGTGTGTGTGTGTGTGTGTGTGTGTGTGTGTGTGTGTGTGTGTGTGTGTGTGTGTGTGTGTGTGTGTGTGTGTGTGTGTGTGTGTGTGTGTGTGTGTGTGTGTGTGTGTGTGTGTGTGTGTGTGTGTGTGTGTGTGTGTGTGTGTGTGTGTGTGTGTGTGTGTGTGTGTGTGTGTGTGTGTGTGTGTGTGTGTGTGTGTGTGTGTGTGTGTGTGTGTGTGTGTGTGTGTGTGTGTGTGTGTGTGTGTGTGTGTGTGTGTGTGTGTGTGTGTGTGTGTGTGTGTGTGTGTGTGTGTGTGTGTGTGTGTGTGTGTGTGTGTGTGTGTGTGTGTGTGTGTGTGTGTGTGTGTGTGTGTGTGTGTGTGTGTGTGTGTGTGTGTGTGTGTGTGTGTGTGTGTGTGTATTTGAATCGATTTTAACACTTTGAATGCTAAATACACATTTAACCATGATCAACTCCTATTCACCCAAACCCCAGCTCGTGTACCTCCTGCAACTCAAAATTTGGCACATCAGAACTGGCTATGATGCTATAAATAGTATTATATCTTCTGCCAGTAATGAATAACCTAACGGATTTATAGGCATGACAACCTTTTTACATGAGTAAACCGAGACTGATCTGTATGGCAATCACCCCTCCGCTCTATAAATCTACCCCTATCCCCCACACCTCCACAACCAAGCAAGAGAGGCTATATCAATCGTATAGGGGTATAATTTTTCACCATTCACAACATGAGCATGAAAAGCACAAATGTTGTCATTCACACGCACATTGAACAAGTTATATTATGCACGAATACTGGTTCCAATCTGGTATGACAGCAGTAAATAAGTCACTGCCCTCAATATCTTACACACATAAAGTGGAAATATGAGATATATTTCGCGGAACAATTATTATTTAGAGGATTGATTCAGTGTACGATATAATTTATGAGCTGGGAGATCAGTGTTCTAGGGTTAGGTGGTAGTGGTGGTGGATATGATGGTGGTGGTGGTGGTTATATGATTAAACGCACTGGCTCAGGATCTCGCAAGGTTGGGAGGTATTTTTTATTTATTTTATTGTCTGAGATTTGTTATGTTTGTTTGATAGAGGCGGCATGGCCCATAGAATATGAATAATATATATCATTCATTCTGAAGGTTTTTGAAGAGTTAATTTCGAATTAACCAAGATGTCACGTAGATTGGACTTTTTCTTAAAGGCTATCACTGGACGCAAATTGAGAGGTTCTTTCATTTTATCATTTTCAGAAATTTCAACATTTTTTCGATTGTATGTTAAACTGATTGGAAAAATTTCACGTTGATCAGCAAGACCAGGGTCCACGTTTATGCCTCTCGGCCATTTTGTTTTCAGTTGCTTAATCCAAAATGATTCTCGAAGATTTCTTTGTTTATCGGTTTCTTTGGCCGTAGCAGAAAGAGGCAGTTGCTCAATAGGCATAATTTCAAAGTGTCTATCGACAGAATGACCAGGAAGATTGAAATGTTGAACTACGTTGGTGTCCTCGTCGTGGCTAATATCGCAAAGGTGTCTAGTTGCTCGGCATCTTAAAGGGCATTTTGTTTCACCGACATACTGCTTTTGGCATAATTTGCAAGATATTAAATAGATAACATTTTTAGAATCGCAATCTAAATTAGACTGAAGTTGGAATTTGCTTTTATTCTGATAACTGACAAATGTTTTCTGATTAGGTAGATAGAGGTCTAATTTACACCTCTCTTTCCACATTTCTGAGATTGTCCTACGCCTATAATCGGACGATTGTGACGAATCTTGGTAGGCTTTTGATCGGCAGCCTTATCAGTAATAGTTTCCAAATCATGTAAAGTTTCGGATTTTATTTTGCGCAAAAATCGTGTTGAATATCCCCTCGGTTTGAGGGCTTTAAATAAGGTGGAACACGCAGATTCAAAATTCTTTCTATCACTAGAATTTCGGTGAAATCGGATAATCTGTGATTTGACAATACCGTTAAAAGTATGAGGTGGATGGAAAGATTTCTTATGCAGTAGTTGATGGGAATCGGTGGGCTTAAAGAATACTTTGTAATCAAGAAACCCACTCGTGTTATAATTTACACCTTTGTAGAGAGTAACGTCTAAAAAGTCTACGGACGACTGGTCGATGTTGGCTTTAAGTTTGATGTTAGGATCGTGATTGTTCAAAATAGTGAAAAATTCATCAAACTCTTCCCTAGAATGATTCCAGATCATAAAAATATCATCGAGGTACCGGCGGTAAAATAAGGGCTACTTAGGACATTTGTTAATCGCATCTTCTTCCCACTCAGCTACATAGATGTTGGCAAAACTAGGACTAAAACGTTTACCCATAGCGCATCCACAGATTTGTTGGTAGATTTCGCCAGCGAATTCGAAATCATTGCCCTTTAAACTCAGCTCCAGGAGAGCTAATATTTCGCTAGTGGGCCTATTGTTATCAGGAAATTTATCAAATGCTCTGCGAACAGAAGTCAACCCCCTTTCGATGTCAATGTGTGTGTACATAGCATCGATGTCGAGGGTTATCAAGAGTGAGTTTGGAGGAACATAAATTTTGGAGACCTCGGATAGGAAATCCTCAGTGTTGTTCAAAAAGCTGAAATGTCTATTCGCAATTGGTTGTAGGTGGTAATCAATAATTTCACTAATTCGATAAGATTCAGAGCCGCAATCAGAGATAATAGGTCGACCCGGTGGTATCATAGGGTCGGACCATGACTCAATAGGTTTATGAATTTTTGGCAAAAGGTAAAACGTACGTGGATTTGAATCTCGTTTAGCAGTAAGGTATTTAAACTGCTTTTTCGTTATGGCCTTGTTGTCAGCCATTTCTTGAAGGATTCCATTAAATTTATCACAATTATTTTGCCAGAGTGGTTCGTCTAATTTGCGGTAGTCTTTCAGATTACCGAGTTGCCGATGCGCTTCACGAATATAATTATCCTTACGCATTATTACAGTAGCAGATCCCTTGTCAGCAGGCTTTATAACGATCTCATTGTTTTTACGCAAACCTGTTAAGGCTAAACGATCTTGATATGACAAATTTTGATGATTTTTAGGAAATACTAAATTTTCAACACGCTCCTTGATAGCTTTTATACTATCAGGGATCGCAGGGTCAACCAACTTCGAGTTAGGTGCCCAGCCAGTTTTTTCAACAAAAGGTAGAAAGTTGTTTTTCTTGGAATTTCGAAAAAAGTCTGCTAACTTTACACGGTGAGAAAATTCCTCAATTTCACATAAGCCATTATCTAAAAGGGCATCTATGTCGACTTTGGGCCGTGGTGTTGGTACATATGTTAGACCAAGATTTAGCAAAGATCTTTCTGCTTCAGACAATGTAGAACCAGTTAGGTTAATGATATTACCACCTAGGCCAATTTCTGGGTGGTTAATACCCTGACCCGTGGCTAGTTTAAATTAAGGTGCGATAACCAACTATTATACATCCTATTTGCAGTGCACTCAGTCCAGTGGATGTTGTCCTCAACCACCTGAAATTCAGACACGGGGAGGCTGGGCAGGATAGGGGCCTTGGTCCTTAAGGCCTCTACACGGCTGTTAACGAATTGTATGTTTCGTTTCTGGGTTGTAGTCAGGTGCTTCGAATAATTTAGTTTGGCAAAGTGAACTTTAGTCTTTGGAAATTTTGAACGCATTCTAAATAGATTCTCAATTCTTTGGGAGGTGTCATGCTGAAGTTCGTCCTTATCATTAATTCCGATGTTAAGGATGATACGCTGAGGTTGGAAGACCTCATTGTGTTTTCTAACCATATTCCTAATGTGGTTTATCTTAGCACCTGGATAGATTGCTACCTGCATATCTGGATGAGGTGTCTGATTGATACGAGCTAAATTTGAAGACCCAATCAGCAGAATCTTCTTGTTCAGAGTAGGAAGGCGCCATTCATTCTTGTTATCCACCACGAACCGAAACTTGTAGAAAGACCTATGCTCTTTGGCTGTATCCCTAGGCGTAGGTTTGGGCTTAGGTGTGGGCGTAAATTTACGTTGTGGTGGCTTGGACCTCGGCGTCGACGATCTGGTCTTTTGACCAGGTCGGTCAGTAGCTGCTCTCTGTGGAAGGGGAGGAAACTCGACTGGGGACAGTGGTGAGACCGGAAGAGGGATCTGACTAGGATCCACATGAGCAGATACTGACGGTGACCATTCTGGCAGTGGAATCAGGAGCGGATCCACCACAGGAGACAGCAGGGGGAACACTGGTGAGCACTGGTTATTCACCCGCTTAACTACTGGGGGACTCTCAGTGGGTGACCTATTCCGTTTCCGATTTGATTGTGGGATGACTGGTACGGTCAAGGCTTACCTTGCAGTCGGTATGCCTGGTAGGGCCACAGAGGGCCCTGCAGTTGATGTTCCTGGTCAGGTCACAGGTGACCCTACAGGGGGTGTTGTACTATGGCAGGTTCTAAAATGTGGATCAAAAGGTCTGATGAAATCATAAAACTGATCAATTGATGAAGAATGAAACTTCCTGCCATAGTTATTTCGGGCCAAATTTATTGCTGCGGTCTTCGCTATACCTAATTCTAATTTGGTTTGGACTGAGCTTCGATGAGGAGCGACATAAGACGACCAAGCTGGAAATTGACTAATGCTAACCTGAAGTAAAGATATGGCCCATTTCAAATTTGCTGCTAAGATGTCCTTACGGACCTCGGCGTTAGGCATCGCTGGTTTACAGAAGAAATTCTGTCTCTCTAACTCTGACACTTTCCAGCTCAATCCAAGAGGCAAACTGCCCCTACGTACATGAGCATTCAAGATGCCAAGGTGGTGAAAGCATTGTATAATCATGTAGTAACACTTGGTTAGTGCAGCCTGGGCAGACGGCGGGCGACTGTCGTTAGACCTCCTGTCATCCCGTCTTCTACTCTTGCTAACTCCAGCCATAATGTTACTAGTTAGATAATTCAATGTTTCTGCCACTATAATCTACAAGAATACCACAAATTTGAGGGGACCTAATGGAATCGTGAACCAAGGGAAGTCTATCGAATTACAAGCCTAACAAATTCTACAAGCGTATCAAAAATCTACCGCTGAAAAAAGAAGGTTATGATTAAGCATGTTAATATTTAAATAATTAATATAAGCTATCAAAGGATAATTGTGTATATTAACAATAATCGTATGCACCGTCGTGAAGTGGGCGACCGGTTTCGACAAGGTTTGTCAGCTTCAGGCCACAGAACAAATGGTGGTGGTCGTGGTGGTGGTGGTGGTGGTGGTGGTGGTGGTGGGGGTGGTGGTACTGGTGGTGGTTATATGATTAAACGCACTGGCTCAGGATCTCCCAAGGTTGGGAGATATTTTTTATTTATTTTATTGTCTGAGATTTGTTATGTTTGTTTGATAGAGGCGGAATGGCCTATAAAATATGAATAATATATATCATTCATTCTGAAGGTTTTTGAAGAGTTAATTTCGAATTAACCAAGATGTCACGTAGATTGGAGTTTTTCTTAAAGGCTATCACTGGACGCAAATTGAGAGGTTCTTTCATTTTATCCTGCAATTTATGATATTCATCTTTCAAAATTTCAGAAATTTCAACATTTTTTCGATTGTATGTTAAACTGAATGGAATAATTTCACGTTGATCAGCAAGACCAGGGTCCACGTTTATGCCTCTCGGTCATTTTGTTTTCAGTTGCTTAATCCAAAATGATTCTCGAAGTTTTCTTTGTTTATCGGTTTCTTCGGCCGTAGCAGAAAGAGGCAGTTGCTCAATAGGCATAATTTCAAAGTGTCTATCGACAGAATGACCAGGAAGATTGAAATGTTGAGCTACGTTGGTGTCCTCGTCGTGTCTAATATCGCAAAGGTGTCTAGTCGCTCGCCATCTTAAAGGGCATTTTGTTTCACCGACATACTGCTTTAGGCATAATTTGCAAGATATTAAATAGATAACATTTTTCGAATCGCAATCTAAATTAGACTGAAGTTGGAATTTGCTTTTGTTCTGATAACTGACAAATGTTTTCTGATTAGGTAGATAGATGTCTAATTTACACCTCTTCTTTCCACATTTCTGAGATTGTCCTACGCCTATAATCGGACGATTGTGACGAATTTTGGTAGGCTTTTGATCGGCAGCCTTATCAGTAATAGTTTTCAAATCATGTAAAGTTTCGGATTTTATTTTGCGCAAAAATCGTGTTGACTATCCCCTCGGTTTGAGGGCTTTAAATAAGGTGGAACACGCAGATTCAAAATTCTTTCTATCACTAGAATTTCGGTGAAATCGGATAATCTGTGATTTGACAATACCGTTAAAAGTATGAGGTGGATGGAAAGCTTTCTTATGCAGTAGTTGATGGGAATCGGTGGGCTTAAAGAATACTTTGTAATCAAGAAGCCCACTCGTGTTATAATTTACACCTTTGTAGAGAGTAACGTCCAAAAAGTCAACGGACGACTGGTCGATGTTGGCTTTAAGTTTGATGTTAGGGTCGTGATTGTTCAAAATAGTGAAAAATTCATCAAACTCTTCCCTCGAATGATTCCAGATCATAAAAATATCATCGAGGTAATGGCGGTAAAATAAGGGCTGCTTAGGACATTTGTTAAGTGCATCTTCTTCCCACTCAGCTACATAGATGTTGGCAAAACTAGTACTAAAACGTTTACCCATAGCGCATCCACAGATTTGTTGGTAGATTTCGCCAGCGAATTCGAAATCATTGCCTTTTAAACTCAGCTCCAGGAGAGCTAATATTTCGCTAGTGGGCCTATTGTTATCAGGATATTTATCAAATGCTCTGCGAACAGAAGTCAAACCCCATTCGATGTCAATGTTTGTGTACATAGCATCGATGTCGAGCGTTATCAAGAGTGAGTTTGGAGGAACAGAAATTTTGGAGACCTCGGATAGGAAATCCTCAGTGTTGTTCAAAAAGCTGAAATGTCTATTCGCAATTGGTTGTAGGTGGTAATCAATAATTTCACTAATTCGATAAGATTCAGAGCCGCAATCAGAGATAATTGGTCGACCCGGTTGTATCATAGGGTCGGACCATGACTCAATAGGTTTATGAATTTTTGGCAAAAGGTAAAACGTACGTGGATTTGAATCTCGTTTAGCAGTAAGGTATTTAAACTGCTTTTTCGTTATGGCCTTGTTGTCAGCCATTTCTTGAAGGATTCCATTAAATTTATCACAATTATTTTGCCAGAGTGGTTCGTCTAATTTGCGGTAGTCTTTCAGATTACCGAGTTGCCGATGCGCTTCACGAATATAATTATTCTTACGCATTATTACAGTAGCAGATCCCTTGTCAGCAGGCTTTATAACGATCTCATTGTTTTTACGCAAACCTGTTAAGGCTAAACGTTCTTGATATGACAAATTTTGATGATTTTTTAGGAAATACTAAATTTTCAACACGCTCCTTGATAGCTTTTATACTATCAGGGATCGCAGGGTCAACCAACTTCGAGTTAGGTGCCCAGCCAGTTTTTTCAACAAAAGGTAGAAAGTTGTTTTTCTTGGAATTTCGAAAAAAGTCTGCTAACTTTACACGGTGAGAAAATTCTTCAATTTCACATAAGCCATTATCTAAAAGGGCATCTATGTCGACTTTGGGCCGTGGTGTTGGTACATATGTTAGACCAAGATTTAGCAAAGATCTTTCTGCTTCAGACAATGTAGAACCAGTTAGGTTAATGATATTACCACCTAGGCCAATTTCTGGGTGGTTACTACCGTGACCCGTAGTTAGTTTAAATTAAGGTGCGATAACCAACTATTATACATCCTATTTGCAGTGCACTCAGTCCAGTGGATGTTGTCCTCAACCACCTGAAATTCAGACATGGGGAGGCTGGGCAGGATAGGGACCTTGGCCCTTAAGGCCTCTACACGGCTGTTAACAAATTGTATGTTTCGTTTCTGGGTTGTAGTCAGGTGCTTCGAATAATTTAGTTTGGCAAAGTGAACTTTAGCCTTTGGAAATTTTGAACGCATGGTACTAAACAGATTCTCAATTCTTTGGGAGGTGTCATGCTGAAGTTCGTCCTTATCATTAATTCCGATGTTAAGGATGATATGCTGAGGTTGGAAGACCTCATTGTGTTTTCTAACCATATTCCTAATGTGGTTTATCTTAGCACCTGGATAGATTGCTACCTGCATATCTGGATGAGGTGTCTGATTGATACGAGCTAAATTTGAAGACCCAATCAGCAGAATCTTCTTGTTCAGGGTAGGAAGGCGCCATTCATTCTTGTTATCCACCACGAACCAAAACTTGTAGAAAGACCTATGCTCTTTGGGTGTATCCCTAGGCGTAGGTTTGGGCTTAGGTGTGGGCGTAAATTTAGGTTGTGGTGGCTTGGACCTCGGCGTCGACGATCTGGTCTTTTGACCAGGTCGGTCAGTAGCTGCTCTCTGTGGAAGGGGAGGAAACTCGACTGGGGACAGTGGTGAGACCGGAAGAGGGATCTGACTAGGATCCACATGAGCAGATACTGACGGTGACCATTCTGGCAGTGGAATCAGGAGCGGATCCACCACAGGAGACTGCAGGGGGAACACTGGTGAGCACTGGTTATTCACCCGCTTAACTACTGGGGGACTCTCAGTGGGTGACCTATTCCGTTTCCGATTTGATTGTGGGATGACTGGTACGGTCAAGGCTGACCTTGCAGTCGGTGTGCCTGGTAGGGCCACAGAGGGCCCTGCAGTTGATGTTCCTGGTAAGGTCACAGGTGACCCTACAGGGGGTGTTGTACTATGGCAGGTTCTAAAATGTGGATCAAAAGGTCTGATGAAATCATAAAACTGATCAATTGATGAAGAATGAAACTTCCTGCCATAGTTATTTCGGGCCCAATTTATTGCTGTGGTCTTCGCTCTACCTAATTCTAAATTTGGTTTGGACTGAGCCTCGATGAGGAGCGACATAAGACGACCAAGCTGGAAATTATATTGACTAATGTTAACCTGAAGTAAAGATATGGCCCATTTCAAATTTGCTGCTAAGATGTCCTTACGGACCTCGGCGTTAGGCATCGCTGGTTTACAGAAGAAATTATGTCTCTCTAACTCTGACACTTTCCAGCTCAATCCAGGAGGCAAACTGCCCCTACGTACATGAGCATTCAAGATGCCAAGGTGGTGAAAGCATTGTATAATCATGTAGTAACACTTGGTTAGTGCAGCCTGGGCAGACGGCGGGCGACTGTCGTTAGACCTCCTGTCATCCCATCTTCTACTCTTGCTAACTCCAGCCATAATGTTACTAGTTAGATAATTCAATGTTTCTGCCACTAAAATCTACAAGAATACCACAAATTTGAGGGGACCTAATGGAATCGTGAACCAAGGGAAGTCTATCGAATTACAAGCCTAACACATTCTACAAGCGTATCAAAAATCTACCGCTGAAAAAAAGAAGGATATGATTAAGCATGTTAATATTTAAATAATTAATATAAGCTATCAAAGGATAATTGTGTATATTAACAATAATCGTATGCACCGTCGTGAAGTGGGCGACCGGTTTCGACAAGGTTTGTCAGCTTCAGGCCACAGAACAAATGATGGTGGTGGTGGTGCTGGTAGTGGTGGTGGTGGTGGTGGTGGTGGTAGTAGTGGTGGTGGTGGTGGATATGATGGTAGTGGTGGTGGTGGTGGTGGTGGTGGTGGATATGCTGGTAGTGGTGGTGGTGGTGGTGGTGGATATGATGGTAGTGGTGGTGGTGGTTTTGGCGGTGATTGTGATTGTAATGGTGATGGTGGTGGTGGTGGTGGTGGTTGTGGTGATGGTTTGGTGGTATTGGCGGTGGTGGAGGAGAGGGTGTCGGTGGTGCTGTTGGTGGTGGTGATGGCGGTGCTGCGGGTTGTGGTGGTGGTGGTGGTAGGAGCGCTGGTCACGATGATGGTGGTGGTGTTGGTGATTGTGTTGGTGGTCATAGTGATGGTGATGGTTTTGTAGTATTGGTGGTGGTTTTGGTTTTGTTGTTGTTCGTGGTGGGGTTGTTGTTCGTGGTTGGGTTGTTGTTGTTGTTGTTGTAGTTGTTGTTGTTGTTGTTGTCTCTTTCCCAAGCGATTTGGTGTGTATAGAAATGAATTTATGACATGTGTACAACTATATTGTATTACAAAACATATATTCGATACAAGATCGATTACTTCACCGGATCATGTCAAAGTGGCCTCATATGTGGACGCAGCTGCGCAGGCAATGTATGGGCTCAACACATGCTTGTGTCGATAGTCATGTCCAGACACTGGGACTTCCACAAAATGGTCATTGACATGTCACGAGCCTTCGACACAATTAAACGCTCAAAGATCCGAGATGTACTATGTCAGGCCAGTTGCAATGAAGATGAGCTACGTCTAGTGAGACTGCTACTTGCGGAGAGCAAGCTGAGCGAATCAATCAAAACAGTGAATCTGCAGAATATTAGACTTCAATCGGCTCCCCACAGGTAGATGGTCTATCTCCAGTGTTTTTCACCTGCCACCTTGCTGCTGCATTGAAATCTGTGCGGGAAAGTTCAGCAAGACCAAACCCCCAGTGTCAATACTGGGCATGCCGCTAGAGATAGAATATGCCGATGATGTGGACTTCATAGACGAGAAAAAGAAACCCCTTGACAAAATTCTCCCAATAGCTGCAAGCAAACTAAATATTGAGAATCTCTTTAAAAATAAATCCAAATTAGAGTTCACCCACGTATACCTAACGACAAAGCATGAAACTATAGAAAATGACGACCCACTTCGTGGCGGCGAACCGTTGCAGTACTGCTGACATTTCTGCACACTACGTCATGGGGAACACAGTTTTCCAGTCCTTCTGGAAGCTATGGATTCGTAGATCATCTATGCCCTTGATAAAGAGGCTACGTTTATACAATGCAACCTACGCATCCTTGATGCTGTATATCTGTAACAGCTGGGCAGCTCGAAATGCAGCTCCAGACAAACTCAATGCCTGCCACCGCAAACACCTACACACTATCACTGGACACCGATGGCCAGACAGCATACTTTCCAACGATGCACTATACAAGATGTATAATACGACCGCTGTCTGTAAAAGTCGCCCGGCAAAGATGGTCCATGTTTTGCCATGTGCTAATCATGCCAGAAGAGACACCAGCACAGAGAGCCTTGGAATTCGCCCTACTCGGAGCCAGCAAATACAAAGCCAGGAGAGGACGTCATTTCATAAATCTGCTAAGCGTGCTACGAGGTGACCTCAAGAAAGCAGGACTCGGTACACTGAAGTCAAGAATGGATCTGTGGAAGCTAAGGATTTCGGCTGAGGACACGACACAGTGGGCAAAAGTGAAGAAGGACTGATTGCAGCTGTAGGATGTTTCTACTACTACAACCACAGAATACAGTAATCATACAAGGTGGTGTTCACACTAGAGTGCTATAATCCGAAGTAAGAAGGAAGTAAGTCTGATCGAGGCAATTATTCGTTTATTTTCATATCTTTGTAAGCGTAAACGCTTACACAAGTAAAACGAAAATTTGTGATCGATTGGACTTCCTTCGGATAAGCTAATCTAATGTGAACACGGCCTTAGTCTCCACTAAAAGTAGATTCTAATAATTAAATAAATAAACGACCTGATATTCAGATGCGTTATCAATTAGTAATCCTATAATAGGCGAATAGCGGAGATCTAAGGCACAAATGATCACAAGTAGAACTTTTGCTTAGCTATGTAAACAAAGGTGGGAGTTCATGGTAACGGGTACCGTGTTGTTGGGGTGGGTACCAGGTTCCAGGAACCGGTAGGAGTTTATGTAAATGTCTAAAGTCTTAGAGCACACCCCTCTAAAGTGGTTGTTATCATTAAGTAAGGTAATGGTAAGTATTGGTGGATGGAGAAAACCCCTATTTTGACACCCCATTCGCCTTTGTGAGATTTCTAGAAGCAGAGATATGTAATATTCTACTCTGACTGGCAGTCATCTTAGATGTTGGCCGCCATCTTAGCCAATCGAAAGAATTGAAGAAGGCTCATAGGCTAATAGTAAATGATAGGTCCAACAGAAGCCTCCCAGAAAATTTGGCGCTTTTTCTGCTCTGTAACGGTAAAGTCATTAAGCTACCTGACTATATATATATACACCTGTGCAAAAGTTAAGCACCAGCAAAAACAATAGAACGTAGAAACATGATGGTACAACTAGGCGGCCATACTTTTTGTCCCCGCGTTAGCTGACATAATTCCAAGTACGAAATGCACATGCATGCATGACTTCACGCCGCTTGATGTCCGTGCGTGGCGGGAAACAGCACACGTGTTCAGTTATGTAAAAGTCCAGTTTGAGGTGTAGAACATTACATACAGATTTAGGCGACAAGATTAGGAATTTTGTGTTCATGACCGTGGTTTATTTGTACAGAGAGAATTAGCTCTTGATTGTGAACCGCTATGGCAAGACGAAGGTTAAGTAATCGTGTGAAATGGCAAATCATAGGAATGCATACCACTGGTATGTCATGCAGAGAGATTGGCAGACAGCTGAACATTAACCATAATGTAATCAGTCGTTTGATTGCAAAACATGGGCAAACTAACGAGGTGAAGGACAGGACTAGATCTGGAAGACCGAAGAAGACTACTGCCCGTGATGATCGAGCCCTAGTACGCCTTGTTAGGAGATCTCCATTCACCAACAGCAGAGTGCTCAGCCAGCAATGGGAAACGCGCAATAGAGTGTCAATGTCTACCGTCAAAAGGAGACTGTATGCTGCTGGCATGAAAGCTAGGAGACCTGTCAGACGTCCTCTCCTCACTGCACACCACAAAGAGGAGCGTCTGAGGTGGTGCAACGAAAGAAGACACTGGAACATGAGATCCTGGAGACTGGTACACTGGTCCGATGAAAGTCGGTTCCTGCTTCATGCCACAGATGGTCGAACTCGTGTATGGAGGGCCAGACGCACGGCGTACGACCAACGTAACATCATGGAAGAAGTTACATTTGGTGGAGGTTCCGTTATGATATGGGGGTGCATCTCATTTGATTGTAAGCTGGATCTGTTGACTGTACCTGGAACACTAAATGGACAAAGATATCAAGATTCCATACTGGATAGAGTTGTGGTCCCTCATTTTGTAAATCATGCACCTGGAACCCACCCTATATTCATGGATGACAACGCCCGACCACATCGTGCTAGAGCTGTGCATGAATACCTCCGCCAGAATGCCATCGAAACCCTACCATGGCCAGCAAGGAGCCCTGACATGAACCCTATTGAGCATATCTGGGACATTCTGGGAAACATGGTGAGAAGGAGGGATCCTCCTGTGCAGAACCTACAGGAATTAACAGACGCACTCCATCTTGAATGGCAACGAATACCACAATGGCGTATCAGTCGGTTGGTGACCAGCATGAGACGTCGTGTCCAGGCCCTCATCCAGGCACAAGGTGGATATACCCGGTATTAATAATGACAGTCTCAAACTCGTGCACAGATGTTAAACTTCGTTTTCAGACACCATTAATGACAATCTAGCCACGTGTGTCAACTGTAGGGCAATAGTTGTCAGTTGTGTCAACGTAACCATATTCAGGCCTCGTTTTCAAGTTCAAACAAAAACATACAGTGTTTCCCCACCATCATAATCAGCATTCCTCTAGTTGCATTATTACCTCTTGCACTAAGATGGATGGGTACATAAATGTTTATGCTATTGCTTTCTTCATAGCACATGAATATACCCTCACATGTGCGTAAAAATAGGGTGGTGCTTAACTTTTGCACAGGTGTATATATATATATATATATATATATATATATATATATAGACGAATGGATAAATTATGGTTTCAGTAAGAGAAAATCAAAGAAAAAAGCTAAAAAGAAGAATAAAGAAAAAAATCCAGTCAATTACATAAGAACTATTATGATGTAAGTAATTCTCTCTCTCTCTCCCCCTTTCTCTCCCCCTTTCTCTCTCTCTCTCTCTCTATCTCTCTCGCTCTCTCTCTCTCTCTCTCTCTCTCTCTCTCTCTCTCTCTCTCTCTCTCTTTCTCTCTCTCTCTCTCTCTCTCTCTCTCTCTCTCTCTCATTCGTAGGTGTTCATTTTGAAAGACAATGTTGCTGAAAAAGCAGGTGGCCAGTTTTTGGCATGGAGGGCTGTTTCCCCGGGGTACCCCTATGCGTTTGTCTGCCTACTCTGCCATGGGTTTGGCCTCCAAATTGGTTCCTGTCTCTGTTCTAGTCTGTTTGGCAGATGATGGGGTTGGTGTGTATATTTGCCCATTAATATACAGTTTGTCACGAACTAGTTTTGCAGTCTCGTTGTGGCGTCTCGCCTCCATCATGATGGGGACTAATTGTCTACGTTTCTCACGAATCTCATACGGATTCTGCTGTATAACAGAGATAGGTGATCCACTCAGCTTTTCAACCCCAAGTTGTCATATGTGTTCATGGTCTTTAAACTGTAAAAAGCTAGCTACCAGTGCTCTTGGTTTATCACCGACTGTATGTATATTTCCGACCAGATGGACGCTTTGTACCATTGTATTATCATTTATACCTAATTGACTAATTGACTTGAAAGGAAATCATTCAGCGCGGTATATACGTCATCACATTCGCGCTCGTAGATACTAAGCAACAAAAGATTGTATTTCATTGACCTCGTTTCGTGGTCAATGCCGCGTTCTCTGATCGGTTCTGCTTCTAGTTGGATTTCCTGGTTATGTTGCTTTAACTGAGCGATTTCCTCCCTCATTGCTGGCATACCGTCATGGTTAGAGCATATTGCTGCATTTTGCTAACCCTATCTAAACCCTAACTCGGCTACAGGATCATCAATTCCCTCCATAGCAGCCCTACCACATGCTGCTCTATAGTCTCAAGTCGGTTAAGAGCATCGCACATTCTGGATTGAGTTTCGTTGAGTCTATTCATCTGGATTGATAGCCGTTGGATAGAGTCAATGATAATGTTAAATGTAATGTTAGTTAATTCCATGTTATTAGGCGGACCCTGAAGCTGTGTATTGAGGAAGAGAGGAAATCTAGCAGGAATGCTGTCAGATGGGCTAAGTCTATGTCTAAACAACTGACTAGGTAGCAGAATTGGGGCATGTAATCACACTGGTCTAACGGTTCCGAAATATAGTGCAGCACTCATTGATATTGTACCAGGTAAGCACTGGGTGTGCGACGTCACGAGTTGATATGCTGATGGTGACGTCGTTGCCATAGACGTTGTTACTGTCGTAAATGTAGTGATGGGTACCGATGTAGTTACTGCGCTTGCTAATAAATGTGTTGCGGATATGGTGGATAATGGGCCCACCCCTGTTTGAGGCACTGTATCTCTCATAAACCTCAACAGCACAGCATTTGCATCATGTTTATGGCACCGTTATCAAAAACGTCTACTGAGATTATTGGCGGTATTGGCGGTTAACAGAGCATTTTCCCACCCCTTGTCGATGCCAACGCCTTACGTTTAACTTCTATGAAGTGGTCACGCATTTTCTCTGTCGTACCGTCTATTTGTGGTTCACTGGTCATTGGGCCGGTCACGGTTAATGGACCTTTTCATTTTTAGCTATGCCCCGCCAATCACTAGCTAAGCTCCACCCACACCTGGCCGTGTTGCGATTGATCGATCCACGAATTCCCTAACTATGAATTTCTATTTATTAAATAGTAAAGGCATCCAATTTGTACAACAACGCATAGACCGTCTTCAAATATGCGTTCGACATCATTCATGACGTCATTCCTTATGATGTCATTATAAACATAACGTAGTTGATTATGATGTCATATGATGGGTGGATACCCTGGAAAGGTGACTTGTGTTAATAGAGTTAGTAGAGTAAGTAGAGTTTATCACCTGATTGAATACTACTCACATTTGGTTGAAAAAGGCTTGATTTAAGTCGTCTCTGGCCCAGAGCACTTATGCGAGTACTGAGTTATTACTGTTTCTACGGATTTTCATGAGTCATTCAAGTTATAACATTTAAACGCGAGTATCCTTGCTAATTATCAACCGAACATCCATAAAACCCTTGCCGACAACTTTAACTAAGTCTTATCTATAACGTTTTGACAAAACTACCATCATTTAATTATTTGTTATTTAATTATTGAGTATTCATTTTTAAATTTTGATTCTCGTACCAAAAATTTAAAAGAAAAAGAAACATAAATAATTAAATAAATTAAAAACAGAAAAAAATGGTATGCTCATAAACTTGCAAGAAAACTGAAATATTTCACAACAGAGAATTGTCTTGGCCACTCTACCACCATCACAACAACATGTCGACTCACGCCTTTACGCCCTGTCTTGACAAGAGAGAGAGAGAGAGAGAGAGAGAGAGAGAGAGAGAGAGAAGGCCAATAATTTTGCCCAACAGTAATATTTTCATGATGACCACCAAAACAAAAGGCCCAAGGGCCAGTGTTGCTCACCTGGATCATTTGGACCGGAAAATATGGAAATTTGGGTTGAAAGCTGTCAGGTCGTTTAAGAGGAATATCATTTTGGCAATCTCCGGACGATTTTTAAAGAAAAAATTAAGATTTTCTAAGATTTTCTAAGATTTTCTAAGATTTTCACTCAGACAATTGTCCGATCGAAACTCCCATTGGTATTTATTTATGGGCTATCCACCATAGGGCCTTTCCACCAAAAATTGGTTGAAATCCGCCAAGGCGTTTAGGAGTAGAATTTTGACCCTTTAGTGTCGACATCGGCCAAGTCCGGCCTTCTTTGTGGTCAAGAGGAGTGCCCAGTTGTAGACCAGGAGAAGACTAATCCTGAAAATCTACAACTGAAATGACAGACCTGATAGTCAGGCCAGTCATTCCAGTCGCAAACTCCCAAAACCAGTCGTCCCCCCGTCCCGCAAATTGGCACTCAAAAAGCAAATATGCTAATTTTCAGGAACAAATTTCATCACTAAAGGGTCAAAGCAAAATTTGATGCACGACAGGCGACGGATGGACGAAAGAAAGATGGACAATGGACGATCGCCCTTACTTAAGCTCACATGGTCCTTCGAACCAGGAGAGCTAATAATAATAATAAAAATAATAATAATACTAATAATAATAATAATAATAATAATAATGTTCATTAGAATCTTTTTGTTTGTTTTATAAAGTTGCATATTCTTATGAACAGCGTTGTACTTTTCACATCAGATAGTTCTTTGCTACCATTCAAAATGCGGTCGAGCGAAGCAACCGGCATTACTTCATTCTCAAAGCTCAACAAATTACGACGTTCGGCTGTCCATTTTGGACAGTCAAAAAAGTAGTGATAAGCAGTTTCTGGAACCAGACACAGCGTACAATTTGGATCTTCCAATAAGTGGAAATGATGCAAATCACTGTTTAGTTGACTACATTTATTTCGCGTTTTGCAATGGATAATATTTTCCTTTCTCTTGCCTTTTGAGTAATAAAAGGGAACCTTTTCAGGAGTGTCCTTCGTTCGAAAATAACTTTTGCTTGAAAAATAAAATCGACGGAGATCTTCTAATGCTTAAATATAATTCATTACATAGTTTAAGCACACTAGGTAGAAACTATTTCTTAAAGGTTTCGAGACGACACCTTGTAATTAAAAAGTTTTCCGGTTGCCTGAGCCCATAACGGGCATTGTCTCCGACTTTGTCGGGGAGAATATCAGTTATGAAGTCAGGACTCTCGCCATTTGCAATTTTACAAAACATAATAAGCTTTTTGTGCTTGCGACGAATGCGCAAAGATAACAATCCGGTCTCACTACACAGATTTATGAGTGGAGTGTACTGCGGTAATCCAGTTATAATTCGCATAGCCTCATTTTGAATGGTTTCTAGTTTTTCAGCATCCCGGTCCGAACACCCATCCCAGATCTCACTGGCATATTCAAGTACGGGCCGAAAATACGCAGCATAGATCCTGAATAAGGTATCTCTACTCAAGGTGTACTTCATTCGTCGCATAGTAGCTAAAATTTTAGAAGCCCTTATTACTATTAAATCAATATGACTGGACCATTTTAGATCCGCGGAAATTGTTATACCTAGATACTTACAATGTTGTATATTTTCTAACACATTATCATTTAAATAGAGATCTGGCGGTTGAAATGTATTGGAGTTTGATATAGGTAAGCTCACTGTCTTAGATTCATTAAAAAGAACTAACCACTGGTTTGCCCAATCAGAGATTGTCTTTAAATCATTATTTAAGTTTATTTCAATTTCATTGCTTGAGCAACCTATGCGGCATAACGCAGTGTCGTCGGCGTATGATCTAAGAATGCCTTCTATGTGTTCCGAAATATCATTTATATATAGCAGGAACAAGAGAGGACCAAGTACAGACCCTTGTGGAACTCCAGCTTCAATTTGTTTAAATGACGATCTGTCCTGATTTACGACGACACATTGTCTTCTCATCGTAAGATAGTTTGTAAACCAAGAAGGTAGATTTCAGCCTATCCCATACTCCTGAAGTTTGAAAATTAAACCTTTGTGCCATACTCTATCAACAGCCTTCGAGATATCACAAAAAACAACACATGCAGATTTATGCTCATCTAGGCCTTTTGACAGAGTATGGAACAGCTCAATCAGTTGAAAGACAGTAGAATAGCCAGGACGAAAGCCAGACTGATACTTATACAAAAGATTGTGCCCAATAAGGAAATTATGAACGTGCTTAAAAATTATCCTTTCAATCACTTCTCCTACAGTACTCAGAAGCGAGATAAGGCGATAGTTTTCACGCAAATTTCTATCCCCCGTTCTGAAAAGCGAGAAAACTGTGGCTGTTTTCCAAGCATTGGGAAATATGCCGCTTTCAAGTGATTTGTTGAAAATCAAATGTAGTGGAAAGGCTATAGAATGCATCGTCTCTTTAAGCATTTTATGACTAATCAAGTCATCTCCAGATGCCTTATTTAGTTTAAGTGTTTTTATTATATCTGTTATTTCGTTTTCATGAATTAATATATCAGATAATATAGCTTGTGTCTTTAAATTAAATCTTGGGAGGGAACTGCCTTTTTCATCTACATTTGAGATTGAAATAAAATAATCATTTAAAACAGTTGCCTTTTCAAAATCCGAATTTGCAAATTTCACGTCACCGTTGTCATTATAAACTAGAGGTGGAAGGCTGTCTATAGAATTTCCATTTATCAATTGTTTGACAAGTTTCCAATAGGGGCGAGGATTGTGAACAGACATGTATTCTAACAAAATATCTGCAGATTCTAGAAAGTCACGTTTTGCTTTCTCTTTCATATTGTTGACCTTGTTTCTCTGCTTTTTAAACTTACTCCAGTCATATTCTGTTTGCGCTTTGATAGCTTTTTTCCTAATTTTTTCGCTGAGTTTAATTTCTCGTCTGAGTGCAGAACTAAACCAGGGTTTTTCATTTGCCTAATTGTTACTTCTCTGTTTGGAATACATTCATTTACCAGATCTATAAATATTGTGTTAAAGAGGTTACACATTTCGTCAGCATCTCCGCAGGCTGAGAATAATTCTGCCCAAGGAGCATTTGATAGCTCTCGATTTAGCTTGTTGAAATCTGCTCATTTATATAGCCAAACCTTTTTCTTGAATGTACGATTAATTTTTCAAGGTATTTTTATTGCAGCACACGTCGCTGAATGGTCACTGTATTCCATGTATTCATGTAACACCCCAGACTCTACTGCCCCGATATTTCCAGATAAAAGAATTGGATCGAGGAGTTTCGCGGTTCGGCGTGTAACTCGGGTTGGCTCATTTATTACAGAATTCATGTTGTACACAATTATTATATCTTTTAAGCTGCGGAGGTTAGGATCGAGTAAATCATCGTTTAGGTCTCCAACTACGACTACTGGAAGTGACGTATCTATAGCCCTTTCAAGAGCATTTGATAGGTTATCTCATGCTAACCGAGATGCATTTGGCGGTCGATAAAAGACACCTACAATTAGGGTAATATGTCCATACGAGACTTCAAGGAAAATATGCTCTAGGTCTTCAGTCTCCACATCTAAACGCCTCTTATACTTCATAATATTGGAGACATATATGGCTACTCCTCCACCAAGGTTTTCATGTACTCGATCCTTTCTAATAGGGCAATTGTAGTTGTCCAATTGTAGAGTTTCGTCCGACACTGCATTATCTAACTTAGTTTCACTAAAGCAAATAATATCGTAGTCGGAAATCAAATCGTCAATTTTAGATAATTTGTTTCTAAGACCGTTGATAGTCAAATGGAATACACCTAGAGTAGACGACTCGTTTGAGTCATTTAAAGGACCGGGATTGCTTTCAACATCACCACATTGTAGTAGTGTGATCTTTAGAATTGCACCTAGTATAAGACAAATAATAAGAGTAGAAGCAAAGATTGTTAGAATGAAAGGTTTTAGATATTTCCAAATTATTAAATAGTTGTGACGTTTGCATATGAACTTCTAGCCACCTATAATATGAAAGAATGGGACAAATGTGGTGATTGCGTTCCAGATTTAATGATAAAAATGTGTATCAGGGGATGCACTAAGTGACCCGTGACCTCGATACTTGAACTTTTGACCTGAAACAAATCTACGTTCTAGCCAACCACACAGTGAATGTATCTTGCCAATTTGCTGATTATACCGCCTTGTATTGCAGAGTTATTGACGAAAATCTGTATTCCGGTATGCACAAAGTAACCATGTGACCTCGACTTTTGACCTTTTAAGTTCAAAATAAATATTTTCTAGCCTATCATAATAGCAATGTATATACAGAATTTCGTGATTCTACTATTTGCGTTCCGATTTATGGCCAAAAATTTATATTTTGGAATGCATTATGTAACCCCGTTACCTCTATTTTTGACCCTATGAGGCCAAACTAACAAATTTCTAGCCGCTCTTAAGATCAATGTATGTGCCAAATTTAGTGAATCTACCTGAAAGAATTCCCGAAATATGTCTCGGATAAACAGACAGACAAACAGAGATACTGCACCAAGCGTAATACTCCCACTACAATAATACAAATAATTTCAAATTTCAAGTTTTTATTTCTTTACACCAGGTCAAGCCGTAATAGATATTAAACATTGCCACTGATATCTTTGTAGGCAGATGTTAATGGTTACTCACTAACTGTTCTGGGAATAAACACAGGCCTATTGACCGCTTTAATCCTCACAATACGCCTTCGCGATATCTACCCCGGAACGTGCAACTTCAGCAGCTACAGGACCGTACATGTAATCAGCGACTGCTCCAACAATGTTAGAAACTGATCCCCATATATTTGCTGATTGATTACTTATGTCATTATAGCGACAAAAAACTGCAAAAGACTCACAACTTCTCCATTTTTCATTGAATTCAATTTCCCCCAATTTGGCTCGCGCCCTTTCAACTATTTTTTGAGGTGACAGCGCTGTTTGTATTGCGTCTTTAACATTGTTCTTTCTAGCTTTACAACCAGTAGCAAGTTTTCGAAATGTATCTCTTCTGACGTGGGCTGTCATTGATAGCTTTCCGGCAATTGAGAACGTACGTGCACCTTCCCGTGCCCCATTTTTGTCACCAGCGAGGTGTATCACTTCACCATTCTCAATATAAATAGCCCAGTGTGATCTATGTTTCCGCACAAATTCAACTATGTCACCCGGCTCCAGATTCCTCTCAACTGATTTATTAAGGTGACTCATCTTGGGACCCATATTGTATTATTGGCACTGTGGAGAAAAGTTATTGCCAATTAATAGGGTTATTATGGTAAGGTTTGTCTATTACATTCACTTTATTATATAGCCAATAATTTCAATGGGAAATACCTATTAACCGCTTGAATATTTTGAAAACAATTTGACTAAAAGTTGTTGATGACATAACCAGCAATGGTTTTCAGTCAAATTACTTTCAAAATATTTAGCAGATCCACGGATATAACAACCCCTGAATTATGTCGTTTGCAACAGACTCAGTAGTCAGAGGGTTAATAGTGATATTACAGTAGGATTTGTCTATTACATCCACTTTAGTAAGACTAGCAGTTGCCTATCAATTTCACCCTAACACGGCATATATGACAATTCGAATACCGGTTGTCGGGTGTGGGTGTGGGTGGTTGTCGGAGATAAATGATGAGAAGGGTCATACCTTTGATTGATTTCGATATTGATTTATTTCTAGCTATGCTCCGCCCATTTCTAGCTAAGCTCCACCCACGTTGTGCGTGCGTGCGTGCGTGCGTGCGTGCGTGCGTGCGTGCGTGCGTGCGTGCGTGCGTGCGCGTGTGTATTTGAATCGATTTTAACACTTTGAATGCTGATTTCCCAGCATCTGAATTTCAAAATAATAGATGAATCCGATCTGTCAGTCAAGTATATGACGTCAAAATTAATTACATCATATGTAGGCCGATGTCACAATCAAAATGAATAATTAATGACATAATCAAATCCGCCATGAACCTTGAATAATCCGTAAGTTGTACGAATTGTACGTTTTTCCTATTTAATAAACATCATCCCCAGTTAAATTAGTTTCACCTTATTCAACAGGTTAGCTGTATAGCTCTCATGAAATTGGGATTTGGGGAATTCAGGATTCAAAGGATATACATTTATCCCAACAAGCGCAAAGCATGGGCAGAGCATAGCTAGAGATGGACGGAGCATCGCTAAACGTGGGTTCATCTATTATACAAATCAGCGTAAACGTAATCTAGGACCACTAAAGAAAGAAAACAGCATAAAGAATCTTAGGATGCTCGCAAGGGAAAATGCACGATTGAGAAAGCCAACAAAGGTGAAGAAAGCTGATTGCTGCTGATAAAGTGTCCACTTCTTTCAGCCGCATATACACGCTGGCGATCACAGTAAAACTGCATTCGGCGAGTAAAACTGTGTGCGGTTTGGAAAAGCCTGCATTCTCCAAAACAAGTACGTACGAAATCTAGCTATATCTACATAACTTTAAATCTTACACAACTGTCGCATAATGTATGGCTTCTATGCAGTCCAGTTTTTGTGTTCCAATTTGTGAGAGTAATGAAATATTGGATTTAATGTTGCCCTTTAGAGATATTTTCATTAGCTTATGACTTTCAACTGAAATATCTTTTTAACAGTTATTATTTTTAATGTTTTCACAGCCACATAGTCTGATGTAGTCGCGTTACAAATGTAGTACATCCCGAACCTCTATCTTGTCTATGCCGTATAGAAAATTGGGTATGAAAGAGACGACTGTCAGAAACATGAGTAACACTTTATGCGGAGATAGTAAAACTGTATGCTGGTGTGAGTAAAACTGCGTACGGATAGCAGGATCTTCTGAAATTGAATTGTTAGACAAGTACCTCGGTTTTAAACGATGTTTGTTGTTTAAAGCAAGAAATGTGATACTTTTAGCGAATTGTATAAAGAAGACCCATTATCTGAAGATGTACAGGTACACATAATATAAGTAAATTAATGGACCTTTCCATTTTCATTCATACATCACCTGACGTCATAATCAACCAAGTGATGGGTAGGATGACGTCATAATTAATTATGAATGCCTCTATTTAATTCGTCTTTAACGCTGTATGGGTTTACGAATTTTTATGTTGTAGTAGAATTAGGATCAGACAAGGAAAGAATGTCCATAGAAATAGGAACATATACACAATCACATCAGTACTAAAAATCCCCATTGATCACTTTTGGGGGGAAATTTTCTACAAGTATTTGAAATATGAACCTTTTTCGACCAATTAATTTGGGAGTAGTGTTAAGGAAATCATTATCCTAAATGCTCTTAATTAAGGCGATAACGAGTAAGATAGCTTCTTGAATTACTAAAATACTCATCAAAATATGTAGATCATTTTATTATTGAGATGTATGTGAAATTTACTCCTATTTGTAATGAAGGTGTGCAAATTTGAAGACCAATGCTTGCTGCTAGCAGTGCTATAGTATGTCTCCCGTGACAATTAAAAAATGTTTTGAAAAGTAAAATGTAATATGAATTTTGATTATTCCGATTCTATCTCCGACACTAAACTTGTTTTACTATAATTCATTGCATGCGAATTAATTATATGGTATCGATATCAGTTTATTCACACTCACTAGACCATAGCATATATATATTTTTTCGTTTCTCAGCCTATAGCATAAGTTGTTTTATTTCCTAAAGTAAAAACTATTTTAACACCATGAGGGAACTGGCCCATGTATATTAATCATAGGTTTGTGATGGTGTCATTGTAAATGCAATATCTGAAGAAAATAGTTTTCTATGCTTCAGTAATTTCAAGAATAATGACCTCAGTCACTGTAAGAAGAAAGGGTCTAGACACCCTGATTAAATACAGCCAAAGTCCTGGTGACAGTAAAGTTCACAATGGACTTTTCCATTTTTAGCTATACCCCGCCCATCACTAGTTAAGCTCTACCCACACCTCGCTGTGTTCGAATTGATCGATCGCCAAATGGTCTAGCTATCAATTTCCTGAAAACTATACAGGGAAGCTGTTGAATATTTTGTAACTAATTTGACTGGGTGTTGTTGCTGCCTATAGCAGCAACAGCGCCCAGTCAAATTAGTTTCAAAATATTCAACAGAATATTTATTAAATAGTAAAAGCAAACAATTTGTACAACAACGCATGGACCGTCTTCAAATATCCGTTCGTGACGTACTTATCGACGTCATTCATGGCGCCATTCATTATGATGTCATTGTACACATTACGCAGTTCATTATGACGTCATATGATGGGTGGGTACTCTGGAAAGGTGAATTCCCATAAAACTGTACAGGTAAGCTGTTGAATATTTTGAAACTAATTTGACTGGGTGCTGTTGCTGCCTATGCTGCACACCAGGATGTTTATTAAGTAGTAGAGACCTACAATTCTTACAAAGTGTGGGACTTTTAAGAGTTAAAGACTATAGAATATAGTAAAGAGTATAGAATCATTTATGACTTAATGATTATGACATCATCTTACACGCCGCTTACCTGATTATGACGTCATATGACGTCATTACTCTGGAAAGATCAATTACCTATTTTTGAGCTGCAATCAAATGTATAAAAAGATTTGGGGCCTACAACAATGGTAAGTGGCTACTTGATGGTTTCCTTGGCTGGCAGCAAATGATGGCTTATCATTATAGGCTTCATGGTTAACGGTACACGTATGATGTGGAGAGCAATACCTATACAGTTTGCACTTTACTGGAGGCTTTGAAAATATTTTGAGCCGGAGCTAATCTTTCCTGAGGCAACAGAATTTCCAGTCAGCTATTTCCAAAGCACTCAAAAGGCTCTCATATCATATTTATAGTTGTACATTTACATATTTTACCAATTGTGTAATCTCAGCACTGATCTGTATGAAATCTTTCCTTGTTATCCGCCTTGTACGAGAGTAATTTCTTTCTTTCAAAATAAAAATAATAAAGACGGAAAATGTTCGCAGTGTATATGGACATAATGGCTACACATCGGTGTGAAAATATATCTTACAGGCACACAAATTGGGCTAACATTATCGAAGGGTTAATAGCGACGATTTAATAGAGCGGGACAGCAAAATATATATAACATGACATAAGCATACATAGAAATGTGACATAGGCATACACATAAGTTTGGCAAATATCTTGAACATAAATGTTTTATGGTTGAGAGGCAAATAACAAGTAAATATAAAGCAGGATATTACATATGGTTGACCTACAGTAATGTACTGGTATGTATTATATTTGAATGATTGACATATAGGCCATAGTCTAAATTTCCAAACCAGAAATTGTAAAATAGTCAACATGCCAGATTCATCGTCTCTTGAAAAAGACTTAAGAGTGATGTGATTAGTCGCAAATATAATTGATATAGCGTGACATATACCTAAGCATGGCATTTATAAGCATACGCATGCCATAGCAATATACATTAATCATGCATACATGTTGAACGAGTTAGTATAGGATTGTTAGACAGATAACAATAAGCTTAATGTGATACAAAATATCAAGGAACCGTAAGTAGTTGATCTTGACACACAGGAAAAATCAGATTAACCATTTAGCATGTCAAACCCCTTAGTCTCTGCAATGCCAATGCCTTAATCCTTAGTTATTTGACCTAGAAAGCTGATGAATATTTTGAAATTAGCTCGACTAGAACGTGTTGTTACCATGGCAGCCACAGCTCCCAGTCAAATTAGCCTAAAATACCCAACATAGAATTCCTTTCATTACAGTGAATTTGTTGTTTCTGGATTGCAAGGGTTAAGGAGAAAATGTAAACCTTTGTCTACTGAACGTCCATTTCTTAATGAATTTTAATCCAATACGTTTTTCCTTGGAGTGACTGGCCTGTAACTCTAGTGGCAATACCTAAATTATAATGACCCTTAAATGGAAATTGTTCCAGACCACTGGAATGTGTTCCGTCGTCTCAATGTGTAAGAAAATATAATAATTAGACTTATCATATATGTTCTTACTTAGATTATAGCTGCCATTGTGCACACAGTTTCCCATTTGAGCATCATATAGTTACTAGAGCTTCAGACTTGAGCACTGCGAATAAATGATTATTAAATGGTTAGCTGACATACTAGGTTCATGAATATGTGTACATGATGAATATATTAGTAATCATTAATGACTAAATGCTTAGTTGCAACACAATAATGAACCAGTATTTCATTGACAGGGAGATAAGCAGAAGCCTAAAATGTAGCAGGCAGCTGACTGAACTGTGACAAGATAGTGCGGCATAAGCACACGCCTCGCGAAAACATGACATATGAGTACATGTATATGTGACATAGGCATAGACCTTAGCAGAACAAACATTAAAAAATAACACTTAAATAGAGCAATGCAGGATATCAATATAAGTAGTTGATCGTCACACACTGGAAAACTCAGATTAATCTTTTAAGCATGTTTAACCATTTAGTCCTTGCGATTCTAGTGTCTTAATTTCAGGACATCTATACAAACTACAAATTTGCCAAAGCCATGCAATTGACCTTTCCATTTTTTGCTATGCCCCGCCCATCTCTAGCTAATCCCCACCCACACCTCGCTGATGTTGAGATCGATCGATCTCTGAACTCCCTGACTATCAATTTCTAGAAAACTATACAAGTGAGCTGTTGAATATTTTGAAACTAGTTTGACTGGGTGCTGTTGCTGCCTATGGTAAACACATACAATTCGTACAACAACGCATAGTCCGCCTTCAACTATGCGCCGTGACGTAGTTATCCACGTCATTCATGGCATCCTTATGACGTCATTGATTGTGATGTCATTCTATACGTCACGTAGTTGATTATGACGTCATATGATGGATGAATATGGTGGAAAGGTCCATTCAGATGCTTACTGCCGAGATTTGTCACATTCCTGGCGGACCTGCACTATTTGATTGTGAGCTAACAAGTGACGTATTTTGATGATGACGTCAGATCGGACCTATCTATTTAGGATTATTCGTGTTCGAATTGCACATGCTATCACTCACCGATAGTTCGTTTATTTATTTATTTATTTATTATGTTATTTATTTATTTATTTTAATATATATATATATTTTACATTTTTTCCCGGCTCCTTCCCTACACGGAGCCACTACTATTTACAAATAAGCATTTTAATTTTTTATTTTTTTTAAATTTTTTCATTTGTTTTTTAACCTTGCTCAATTCCTCAATGTAATACATTTATACAAGTATTATTATGTAGCTATACAAGTATATAAAGAGATAATAGTAAAATAGCTAAGACTTAAATGAATATAGTTAGTCTGGTGTCTACAACTTCACATATAATTTGATCAAGAGTCGCTCTCTGTTCAAACCGATATATCATTTGGTCAAATATGGACCATTTCCAATCTTGTTTTATTCTAATTCAGACGTTATTTTTATAAGTTGCTAGATCGTTTAGGGTCATATTGCTTCTCAATTCAATAAAAACACATTTTGCCATATATATTACTAAATATGTATTTAAAAAGGCATATGGAGTCATATTGGAATCATATCGACCACCAAAGATATAGATATGTTTATTAAAAAAAGAAGAATTAGGGCATATTAATCTTAGTTAGCAGGTCATTAACAAACCATAATTAACTCTGTAACACTCGAATTTGTTCAAGAAAATTTCAATTTTCTCATAGAAAATGTCCATTTGTAGACCAAGAGAATACTATTCTTGAAAATTTCCCACTGCAATGACTGGCTCGGTCATCGAGCCAGTCACTCCAGTGGTAAATTTTCAAAAATAGTCTTCTCTTGGTCTGCAAATGGGAATTCTCAAGACCACTGCTGAAGCAGTTTTCGGCTGACATGGGTGTTAATGGGCTAACGTGCGGTCATCAAACAGTTGATGATATAGTGCTCAACTGTATCTGCTAACATCACACAATGGTGTTGGTTGTTGCTTCATTCTCCATAACAATTTGTTTGTAGCGATTGCGTAATAAATACAGAATTCCATCTGATAATATTCCTTTTCAATAATTATAATGAATAAGTTCTCAAAGAAACTGCCATAATTAATTCAAGTATTTGGAAAAAAGTGGCCCACCATTTAAAGTATTCAGTTATTTGTTCTTCATTTCGGTAATTGTGTAAAAGTCTCTATGTACCCTTAGTTTTCAAGTGGACAATGGACCTTTCCAGTTTTAACTACTACGCCCCGCCCATCTCTGGCTAAACTCCACCAATACCTCGCTCGTCTTTTGATCGATCGATCGATCGATCGATCGCTGTACTTCCTGACTATCAATTTCCAGAAAAAATTTACGGGTAAGCGGTCGAATATTTTGAAACTAATTTGACTGGGTGCAATTGCTATGCCGCCCAGTCCAACATCATGTTTATTAAACAGTAGAGACATACAATTGCTACACCGTGTCAGGCTTTTAAGAGCTAAAGAATTGGGGTGTTTATGATGTACTGATTATGACGTCATCCTAACCGCCGCTTAGCTGATTATGACGTCATATGATGTCAGACAATAGATGGATAGTCTAGAAAGGTGTATTAATGTGGTGTTGTCTTCCAAATCAGAAAATTGATTAGGTAGACCAATTATATTCTCATCTTCAACACATAGGGCGGAATTCAATAAGGCGCTTTAGCTAAACCAGGTTTCGGCATTCGTCTTATCTACCCTACCGAACAGACAATCCATTGTAAGCCACATACTAGGTATGTGTCAGCGCTTTATCTACGACACTGAGCAGACGCATTGTGCAATAAATACAGAACATGAATAATATAATAGATATGTCATGAAAAAACAAACGGCGTAAGACAACATCGTCCTAGCAAGTTGTGGCCAGCCAAACCGGTTATAAATAAAACCCTGTGAAATTATTAACATGAACGGACGGTGGAACCCCTCATTAGTTGGCATGCTGCGAGCGGATACCCAACCCTAACTCTCTTTTACTTATTATTATTATTATTAAGGAGGGGGGAGGTACGATTTCCCAATTCTTAGACCAGCTTCATGTTAACTCACTAGCCGACCAAGGAGGGATGTAAAAAATAACTCAATATATAAATATATAGGACAAGAGCAAAACTGAACTGCACAGTGTAGATCCGCTGACTAAAATGACTCCAACATGTCATAACCGCACTCATTGCGGCGCTCACCAAGCGCACCAGCGAACACTGAGTTCAGCTCAGAACGACAGGACAACGTTTACTTTCTACACTTCGTGCCCAAAGCAAAAATATGTCCCATCTACCCTACCGAACAGACAACCCATTGCAAGCCACATACTAGGTATGTGTCAGCGCGTTATCTAGACATCTAAAGAACGGATAAACACGAAAAAATAAATATTTTCCATAAAATACTTTACAAACCAAGGCATTTTGAAACTCGTAATCTTTTATCGATGGAATCATCAACATATCCATCTTTGGCTGTTCCACTACGCCAACGACCATGGATGGCGCTTGAAACATCTATCTGGAACCTCATTATTAGCGGCAGCTGAAGCCCCACATGAACGTAAAGAATGCAATCCATAATTGTTATCCGAACCTCCTACTTCTTTTAGCCTGGCCACAATACATTCTCGAGCGCGAGTATAACTAAGCTTTTTGTTCTTACTAATTAAACCACATTTAGATTTAGATCTATAATTAGGTCGAAATAGATAAACGTCACTTAAAAGATCTAAACCAATGATGGAAACATACTTTAAAAACATTTGATGTGGACAAGCAACTGATCCTCATTTTGCAATTGGTACATCATTGCCTGACCTATAGTGATCAGTTTTACTTTTAACAATATGTAAAGTTAAATGATCACCACTCACTATAACATCCTTGCAACGTAAAGCGCTCAGTTCATCATATCTTAAAAATGCAGTGAATCATTGATAAATCACGAATCACTAACGCATCATCAGAGTTTTTATATATATCACAAAGTTTAATCAGGACGTCAGGACGGACAACGTACTTCTTACTGCACGCTTGAACTGCTACACGTTTGCAACTTTTCAAAACATTTTGACAAATGGATGACACGTTGGATCTGTATGAGCTGCAAGATCGTGAGCCCCTTTAATAGAATATACACAGCTCGAAATTGTAGAAAAAGAACAGTTTTGCTTTAAGAGATGATTAATGAAAAGTACCACATGGACCGAATAAGCTGGCATTGCTGGACCATTCTGTGATAATATAAACCGTTCCCACTTGCGACAAAGCGAATGGTACTTTCGAGTAGTGGAATCTGCTCGTGACTGGATTAACAATTCTGGTAAGCTAACAGCTAAGTTATCCAGGTACGGGGTAGTGCCTGAACACTTCAATTCAGAATGTATACTCGTATCAAGCCTGAAACCTGATAACAAAGCATAACAATTCATGATTATCATAGTTACATGAATGAAAAACAATCAACATATCCTCTCATTGTAGGTCTTGCACAAATGATATTTTCAAAGCAATCATATCAAATGTTAACCACGACCCGTTAAATACTCCATTATCTCCCTTGCCAGGATTAATGCACGTTCTTGATAGTAGTTTTGAATCTTTCACAAACCAACAGAACTTATTCTTGGATTCACTTCAATAAGGCCGATATGGCGCCGAAAACCAAGCTGGTACTACTAACGTCCCGTGAGCTTTGTCAAGTCTGAGTTTTCTCAAACATGCCAAAACTAATCTTACAGGTGGGACCATCCAATTTGTTTCCCCATGCCACCTTGTAGCAAAGGCGTCCACACATTCAGTGCCTTCGCACTTCCATCGTGAATTGAAACGTTTACATTTTGCATTTTCATTATTTGCAAATCGGTCTACTGAATGCGGACCCCAGGACGTATTAAAATCTACAATTGTGGTACACGCGATAGACCAGTCATCGCTGTCGCTTGAACTGCTTAACCAATCTGCATCTTTGTTTTGCTCTCTAGGGACCCACTCGGGTTGTATAGACATACTATTCCTAACACACAACATTGCTATCTGTAAATCTACTAATTGAAGGTCTCTAATTCTGCTGCCAACCTGGAAAATCATAACAACATTTTTATTGTCTGTGTACCATTTGACACAATGTCCTTCCAGAGACAGCAGTGAACTAAGCAACACTCTGCGCGCTGCTTCAAGTTCTCGCCACGCAGAACATTTGGACCGTTCGTCCTCAGACCAATGTCCGATGACTTCAGAGTCATCCTGGCTTACAACAAAGCCACCATATCCTCTACCAGAGGCATCGCTGAACACCATTTTGGAACACAATTCCTTGCTAACCAAGTCAGCTGCGTTCATTTTGACAGGCACATGAGCCCAAAAACGCAGTTCCGCAAGCGTGTCATCATTAATGAAAACGTAATCATAACAATGAGCTTTTGTGTTAATACAGCTATACAAAAAACGTGAACGCATTCGAGCGACTTGGCCTATAATAGCCATTGTAGAAATGATCGGACCGACACAAGCGGTCAATTCTTTTACGCGAAAAAGACGCGTGCCTTGTTCGCAACGACCAACCAAGATATTAGCAGCAGTGATCAGCATATCAAAACGGTCCTATGTGACTGCAATTTTACCGTTTACGGTATCCAAAACACAGCCAAGAAAAACAATCTCTTGACTGACAGTCCATTGACATTTTTCTGTCGCTTCTAAAAAACCAAAAGTCTTAATACCGGACCTAATCTCGGCGCTAAGACGCTCAGCAATAGATCGGTCGGCAATTCCACCAACACCGTCGTCTAAATACATAATAACCTTATAACCCTTCTCTCGCCAAAATTTGACCATTACACGGGTAACTTTAGTAAAGACATAAGGCGCCGTAGAAATCCTGAAGGGCAACACGTTGAAAATGTAAAATTTTGGTGTACCATTATCATCTGGACAGGAAAATCCAAAATAAGCCTTGTGTTGCTTATCAATCTCAATATGATGATACGCAGATTTCAGATCAAACTTGAATAGAACATCTCCTTGGATAAACATCTGCCTCGCCACGGAGATATCTTCAAGTTTAAACTTGAATTTATACAAGAATAAATTTATGTATCGACAATCTAGAATGAGTCTTAATTTCCCAGAGTGATTTTCAGAAACGGTTAAAGGGTTAATTACGACAGGACAATAATCCACCTCCTAAATGCAGCCTTTGGTTAACAAATTTTGAATTTCATTTTGAACGAAAAACGGATGTTTACAAGCGGATATGTTATTATTATACTCAGTCGTAGGTGGTGTATCGAAAAACGGAATTTTATAACCATTTTTAATGATATCTAAAACAACCGAATTCGCGCCACTCGATTGCCACATGTCATACGCAGATTTTAATCTACCTATTGGAGAGACAACGTTACCTGACGAATCTCCCAAATCCTGAATGCGTTCTTCCGTGTAGATAGAATTAATACAAACATTCGACATACAATCAATATCAATATCATACATATTATTATGACTTATCTTTTATATCCTTTGCATAACTGTCCCCTCACAGGCCTGGTCGCCACGCCAATTTCCAAATTTACCGCATACGAAGCAATTTCCCTGGCGCCTTGAAATACCGGGAGAAGGAGCGATTAACTGATTACACCAGCTTTGAGAATTCGTTTGATTAGCTGAGGTAGGACGCGTATAGTAGTAATGGGGGTATCTGTGCGTTATTGTTCTTTTCGTTGTAATGTGTTTTTAACCAATCAAAACTCTCCATTTATAGTGGCTATTGTTTGGAGAACAATGGCGCACGTATGCACACATTTTCTAGAGAACAATGACGCACAGAACGCCACGTTTTCTAGATAACAATGGCATCCAGCCGCACACATATTTGAGATCTGCATCACTCTGGAATATTTTATTATTTTGAATTAGTTAACCCTTAAAAGTTGTGTATTTTACGTTTTAACGTAGTGGCGGCGCTCCCCCCTCCGTGGTTATCTACCGTTGTAAGGTAAAAATAATAAGAGATGATGTTTGATAATGTAAAAAAAATAGAGTTTAAGAGGTGGTCTGATAATGGAGGTCTTATGAGTCGTATTAGTGAGTATGAGGTTGAGAATGTATGAGGAATTACGGTAGTATATTGATGTATATTTTGAAAATAATTTGACTGTTTCGTCGCTAACGTTAATTTATTAGTAAACTATTTTGTTGAATATTTAGAGACTAATTTGCCTGTAAGCTGTTACTGTCTTAGTAAGCAACAGCTACCAGACAGATTAGTAACAACATATTACAAATAATATTGTATTAATGGTATGTAGAGTTCGGTTGGAATGGTAACCAAGACTTGTTTGTGATGGATTCATAGGATTGTATCCTGGGTTAAAAAAAAAGAAAAGAAGTTAACCCTTTCACCGATGAATTCCCCATATCTCATTTTCATCGATACAATACAGAAAAACTGTTGAATCTTTTGAAATTAATTTGACGTCGCTAACGTTAATTTATTAGAAAACTATTTTTGTTGAATATTTTGTAGATTTATTGACTTTTAACCGTCATTACGTACAAATTGTTTTTAAATACTTAATATTTCATTTGCAATAATGTTTCAGAGGTGGTCAGATAAGTGAGGACGTAGGATAAGTAGGAGGAGGAGGAGTGAGGAATTAGGCCATGTTCGTTATTGATGTATATTTTGAAAATAATTTGACTGTTTCATCGCTTACGTTAATTTATTAGTAAACTATTTTTGTTGAATATTTTGAATGCGTTTTGACTTTTAACCATCATTATGCGCAAATTGTTTTTAAATACTTAATATTGCAATAACGCCAGTCGTTTTAGATGTTGCACGATGGTTAAAATGTAGTCATTATGTCTCTGAGTGCTCCATGCCTTTATAGAATGGTATGTCGAGCGTACGAGTGATAAAAAGATTATTTGTTGTGTATGATTTAACCATTACTGTCGCAATAGCCGTGGAATCTGTCCTTAATCGAGTTACAAACACGGCACGTGTTAATAACGAAAGAATGTTAAAGCACCAAGATCAATCTTTAATCGAGATACAACCATGTCACGTGTTAAGGAATACTATAAGAATGTACCATCCGTCTCAATCTAAGCACGGGATATTACAATGTCCTCACCGAGAGTTTTGAAAAAAAATCGATAATAACGCCTGCACCCACTCACCGGCTATTGTTGTTTACTGACGCTTAAAGATTTGGCAATTAAGAGCAACATTTTGAGTGTAGTAGCGTAATCATAGATGGCCGTTTACTACAAATATAAATATATCATTTTGGCTACAGAGCAGTGATACGTTATAACCATGTTTTTACTATATAATTCAGTCCTTCCCTAAGCTACAACCTCGTGTTACGTCATTACATGGACGCTATTAACCCTTTTAATCCTCGAATTTCTTCATATTCATATTTGTGGTGCAAGAGAAGACTATTTTTGAAAAGTTATCATCGGAATGACTGGCACTGCAGGCTATCCATTTGTCTAGACATTGCACCAGCAAACACCCCCCACCAACCACCACCATCATCATCACCACCACCACCACCACCACCACCACCACCACCACCACCACCACCACCACCACCACCACCACCACCACCACCACCACCACTGCAACCTACACCCAACACCATGCATTAACCCCACCACCAACACCCACCCACACGCCAACCCATAGCGAATTTCTTCATATTCATACTTGCATCCTTAGAGAAGGCTATTTTATAAATTTATCACCGGAATGACTGACTCTGACAGCTATCCATTTGTCTAGACATTGTGGTCGTAATGTGTGTGGGCACGGTGTCTGAAATATGGTATATAAGTTGGAGAGAGTATGTCAATGAGGGTTTAATAAAGGTCTCGCTCGTATGCACACATGCTAATATGCGATACTGCTAGTTATATGTTGTACCCTTGTGCATGTGTGCATGCCCCGGTGTGCACCCTTGTGCACATGCATGCGCCAGAAGACTATTTTTGAAAAGTTATCATCGGAATGACTGGCTCTGCTGGCTTTCCATTTGTCTAGACATTGCGACAGCAAACACCACCCACCAAACACCTACCACCGCCACCCCATCATCATCACCAACACCCACCACCATCACGACGAGCATCAACACCACCACCTTCGACACCACTGCCACTAGCAGCACCACCACCACCAGTACCGACATCCACCACCAACCACTAGGCACCACCACCACCACCGCATGTTGCGCATTGCGACCGCTTGTTGTGGATTGCGGTTGCATGTTGAGGATTTGCGGGTGTATGTTGCGGATTGCGGGTGCATGTTGTGGATTGCGGGTGCATGATGCGGATTTGCGGGCATGTGTTGCGGATGGCAACAAGTATATGTACATGCCTGAACACACATACACGCCAAAATGTATGCGTACATGTGCGAACGCATGTTGTGGATTTGCGGGCATATGTTGCGGATTGCGGGCGCATGATGCAGATTGCATGCGCATGATGCGGATTTTCGGGCGCATGTTGCGGATTGCGGGCGCATGATGCGGATTTGCGGGGATATGTTGCGGATGGCAACAAGTGTATGCACATGCCTGAACACGCATACATGCCAAAATGCATGCATACATTTGCGGATTTGCGGGTGTGTGTTGTGGATTTGCGGGCACATATTGTGGATTTGCGGCCGCAATACATTTAATCCTATAAATGGTACAAATTCATTCCCTTTTCTCATTCCAGTTTAAACATCGCAAAGTGGATGTACGTTTAACTGCAGAGTAGTTAGGCAGTCGGATTCCTTTGAAGAACCTTGTAACTTGAATACTTGCTAGATTTATCCTATAATCAATATGCCGAGACATAAATGTTTTGAATGTGCTTCAACTTTTAATAGGTCAAATGACCTGAAGTGGCATACAATCCGATTCCATAACGATGAAGATAGCAAAAATCTAGACAGTGAAGATGAAGAAATGACAGAGATGAATAGTAACGATGATGAGCCAGCAGAGTTGGAGAGTGAAGCCGGTGATGACTCAGCGGAGACTGAGAGTGAAGATGAAGGTGAAGATGAAAAAGAAGCCATAGGCAAAGAGGAACTATTTACCATATTCCAAAATATTAAGCAGGTCTTAGACGCTGAACAATCAGGTTTAGAAGATGAGGATGGTGAAGTGGACACAGACCCAAATGGTGTAGGCAATGTGCCTATTTCCGTAATATGCTGATGCTTTAGTTACAAAGTGTATAGACATAATGTTCCAGTCAAGAAGATTACAGAACTCTGCGCTCAATAAAATAATTTGTCAGGAAATTAAAGATTTTATTGATGAGGGGTACGCATATGATGAAGCAGTCTTCTCAGCTTTCGAAAAAGAAAGTTTCTGATCAAGAAGTACATAGGGAACATCTAGATGCTGAGGATAATGATGATGATTCTGACGGTGATAGATCTGATCCATAAGGAATCAGTCATCGATAAATGGATCTCCAGAACATTGACTATTTTTTTATACTACAGCAACTATACGTTTTATCATATGTAATATTTACTTCAATGTAAAAATATGGATACAAATAAAACATTGGTTCTTTATGTGCATGTTGATTTGATGATTGTAGCTGCCCAGACAGGTCCCCCACATCCCTCGATATACAAATTGTAGTGCTGTTGTACTTAGTGGTGATGACGGTGGGGTTGGTGGTTGGTGAAAATAGGTGTTGTGGTGGATGATGGTGGTGGAGTTAATACTTGGTGGTGGGTGTTGGTGCTTAGTGGGTAGTGGTGCTGATGGTCATAGAGGGATGGTGATGGTGGTGATGGTGGTGGTGATGGTGATGGCCGGTAGTGGTAGTAGGTGGTTGCGGCCGCAATGTCTAGACAATGGTTAGCCAACTATATTATTTTTGTTGTCGGGGTCTCATTGACTAGGTACTCATAATGCATTCATACTGTGTATACCCGGACATGGTAATTTTTCCTAGTTTTATTACCTTTAACTGGCTGACTGGCGAGGTGTTTCAGACATTCCAGTGATCTACTTCCTAGCAAAATATTATGGAAACGATTTGAGCAAAAGTTGATGCAGACAGTCAAATTATTTTCAAAATATTCACTAAATATCATGGAAACGATTTGATAGAAAGTTGTTGCTAACACTGCAGTCAAATTATTTTCAAAATATTCGTACAATGCACATTGCCGGCCTTGTAAACAAGTATGCTAGTATACTTCATCCCTCATGCCATGCAGCACCGCACTAGCATACCTCATCCCTCCGCCTCCTCACTCGTTCGACCTCAGTTATGCGACCACCTCTAGTCATTCCAGGGATATTATTTTCTGATTTTTCAAACCTAAATCATGGCGCATTGGTAGTTTAAGCGAATAGTTTTGATACTAATTTTATCATAGGAAGCTACAATTCGCACTAGCGCCTTCGTGCGCACAAACTCTTAAAAAAGTGCTGTTCAATGCGACAATTTGACATAGGATGCCACAATTCCGCTTAGTTTCAAAATACTTTTTACTACAACCACAAGGGACCGCATCGACCACCTAATTAATACGTTAAACGATACATGGATGCTCGTCATTATTCGTCAACGATGACGATGGTGAACATTGTTCCCACCATTTTTATAACAATTTTTAAATTTTAATAATTAAATGGCTGTCGCTTTAAAGACCACTCCTTAAATACGAGATGCATGATTATTATCTATATAATAGTATGCATACAACATCGCTTGGCGTATCTATATATTACCCGCATAGAGATGTACTTTGCTCTCTTTAAAAAAAAATTAAATGACTGTTAGGAAGCCGCTTAGTTTCATGTGTGAAGGTTTTAGATGAAGGTTAACGTGTTTGCATACAAATTGAAGGATTAAAAGCGAATCATAGATGCTTCATGCACAATAACGAGGTGGTCAGAGAAAACATATTTCCCTTGATACTTTTTTAACACGCACAGATTTGTATGTGCATAAACCATTTAACAAACTGATCCATCGCGTCTAGCCCGTGAACATATCCAAAATTTTCGCCTGCATGTATGTGTCATTATATGGAGGCAAGTACGCGACAGTTTTTGATAGGACGATGGTCATCTCACGCGATATTCCTTACATTTTTTTTGTAGTAGAGCGATGTAGTATAAATGTAAATGTTAATGTACATTCGGCTAAAATGTGTTGCAGATTTGCGTGCGCGTGTTGCGGGCTCGTGTTGCGGATGGCAACGAGTATATGCACATGCCTGAACACGCACACACGCCAAAATGCATGCTTACATGTGCGGCCGCATACGGGCGCGTGTTGCGGATTTGTGGCCGCAGTACATATATTCCTATAAACGGTACAAATTCAATCCATTTTCTCATTCCAGTTTAAACATCTCAAAGTGGTTGGACGCGTAACTGCAGAGTAGTTAGGTAGCCTTAGGCAGTCAGATTGCATCTCACGTGATATTCCTTATACTTTTTGTAGTAGAGCGATGTAGTATAAATGTAAATGTTAATGTACATTTGGCTAAAATGGCCAGCAGTACAAACATTGATGGATCAGATACTGGGTATGTGTTGGTGTTCAATCGACATCTGCGACACCATATGCCGACGGTCGAAACACGAGGGTCTGTAGGCGTATGATCAAGAAAACAGAACCTAAAGAGATGGTGTACACCTGCAAGGAGTGCTGTTGTCTATTCCCAATCAAACAGTATCCGCATGGGTGTCCTGTAATCGGTGATACTCCGACTGATATACAAAAAGCAAACATGACGCAGTTTGTTACCAAACTGACAACCACGCCTGCGCGGATCTGTGAAGACTGAGACCTATCTCAAAACACGGGCCTTTTCAGGGCCCACAAATCATTTGAAAGAGAACTCTTTCTCTGTTCACAAAAATAAAATAATGTAATAAAGTTTTTACACACAACAACCCTCTTCAAACATGCATACACAAGCACACATTCTGATCCGTCAAAAGTGGTCGATGGATGCTACTGTTCTAAATGGGCATCTGTACGCTATTGTTCGTGGTCGATTAATGCATTGCCATTAACTAGGAATGCATTTTGTTCATATTTTTAAAAATTTTATAATTAAATGGCTGCCATTTTAAAGCCATAAATACGATAGATAACACTATCTATATAATAGCATAGGAAAAATTACTGTGTCCGTGTCTGATTTTTGAAAATTTAATGACTGGGGAACACATTTTGCTCATATTTTTGAAATTTTAATAATTAAATGACTTCCACTTTAAAGAATCGCCTTAAATACGTAAGATAAAATTATATATATATCTATATATATCTATATAGTGATCTATGTTGTATATATATATATATATATATATATATATATATATATATATATATATATATATATATATATATATATATATATATATATATATATATATATATATATATATATATATATATATATATATATATATATATACAACATAGATCACTATAACCCGTGTAACGCAACGCTCTGATTTTTTTGAAAATTAAATGACTGGGAGTTTGTTCATATTTAAAAAAAATTTAATAATTAAATGATTGACACTTTAAAGACATAAATATGGTAGATAAAACTATCTATATAATATTATACAACATCGATCGCCAACGATGACAATTTCCATAACAATTCTGAAAATTTAATAATTAAATGACTGCCATTTTTTAAATGACTTAAACCAAGGAGGAGGTTAATGGTGACTAAACCAACAGCGGCTTACAATCAATTATTTTCAAAATATTCGTAAAGAGATATCACGCAAGACGTTGCCTCAGCGGATACGCTAGCATACGTCAGCCATCCTCCTCATCCCTCGCGACACCTATACGAGCGACCACCTGTATGCATTTTCATAAAGGACCACCAGCCGAATAAAGGCACGCTCATGCGTGGGGAACAATACCGAGCACAGGGTGGCTGAGATAGCATTATTCCCTCCTCCTTCGACCTACATTATCAGACCACCTCTCTCTTACCTAACATCGCCTAATAAGAAATTAAAATTTACACAGTCAAATCGTTTTCAAAATATTCAGCAACCAATCAATTTATTCAGCAACCAATCAAAATATTCAGCAACCGATTATCATAATATTCAGCAACCAATTATCAAAATATTCAGCTACCACTCAAATTATCAAAATATTCAGCAACAAATTATCAAAATATTCGTACATCGTGCATACCTTGTAAACAAGTATGCTAGAATTGCCCTCATAATCATCCAGCAATATCAACTGAGGAGGAATGCTATATCATTCTGCCTCAACTGACACAGACAGTCAAATTATTTACAAAATATTCGTACATAGAGCATTGCCTTGTAAACAAGTATGCTAGACCCTCAAAACCAACTTCTACTGAGCAAGAATGCTAGCCTCATCTATCTCCTACTCCTCACCCTACGACCTCCCTTATCAGACCACCTCTTAAACTCCTTCCTCATATTATCAGAACACCCCTTAATCTCTATTATTTTTTACCTTACATACCACAATGAAATGTCTGACGCGCAGGCTTATGATGAAAAAATGATCATGTTTAATGTATACTTATTTATGTGCTATGTTTTCTTTTTAATTATCGTGAATAAATATCGCTAATATTTAACATAAGAAAAATGCATGTGTCAATAAAAAGTACATTTAATTTGTAAAAATATGTTATTATTTCTTCGTGTTCCCTTCTCACCCATCACCCATCCATCCCCAATTATCACTATTTTTATACGTCACGATGGATGAATGCCGATAATGGATAAAAAACCCTTAAATTAATGGTACACTAGGCACGCGAGGCATACCACAATGATCCAAAGATCTGTAATTAATCGTATTCACATCATGACGATGACAAAATGCGGACATATTTGAATACAGAGGAAACCATACGATGCGCTCTGTAATTGAACCCTGCGTATCAATCCAGTTTTCTATAAAAAAAAATGTCATTCAAACAGGGTGCGATAGTAATGTTTTGTAAACCGATGATGTTAATTTTAAGCGGTGAAGAAAAAACACGTGACCGAAATAAGGGTGTGTTCAGATTGGAAAGATAGTTTTACTGACAGCTCATATTTTAGCTATAAAACCGAAATGCGCGCGACTAGTAAGGCATACAGCTTTTTTGAATTTAACAAAACACGTAAAATGGAATCTCAATTATGCGATCGATGGAGAACGATAGGTTCTACGCCTATTAATTGCGCTTGCATCGAATGGAACCAATATAAAGAGGTACCAGTACGGCAACCATTTTCAATGTCATTGCGTGAAATCCGTAACCGCTGGAGAGATTACAAATGGTTGCATGCGAAGTACCAACTTCGTAATGATTGTTGTATGTGTATGTGGTGCAAGCAAAACAGAAGTTATCGTTTGCATTAATTGAAATAAAATTATTTACATTAGCAAAATAAAAAATAAAAAATAGGCCTATTTTTTAAGGGGCCACCAAAAACCAAAAATCAAAATTATGTTACATACACCCACACACAAATGGGTGCATAAAAAAGACGCACACACACACGCACGACGTACACGCATAGGAGCCAGGGAACACGGGTGACAAGGGGCAACCCCATAGAACCACGCGCACGTTGTCACGCACGTATCATAACACACATGAGGGTATGCGCAGTACGTGCATGTGTTGGTGCATCAGGTGCGTGCGTGTGTGTGGGTACGTATGCGAAAAAAGTAGGACACCCTTGTGGATGATGAATCAGTAACAGATTTCCATCGATACAGACGCATTCGACCACATATTCCACTTAGAGTTACGCCTTTCATCGTGGTACATACCAATGACATTATTAGTTCGCGAGGAAACAGACATTGACAAAATCTAACATCGCATGACCTTAAAGCGAATGAAGCGGACATGTTTAACGTTAATATGAGTAATGCGCGAACACGCCATAAATATGCATAAAGCACTCGCGCACCAAAACGTGATATTCTAATAATTACCCAAGGGAATTAGTACATATGTCCACTCGGCTAAGAACTAGGAAACGATACGATATTGTATCCAGAGCACAAAGATGTACGCATTCACAACTACAAAGTGAAATCTCCTGGCGAGTAACATAGGTGATAATTCAATAGTAATTTTGAATATTTCTAAAAAAACCCACATAGTACGTGGCTTGAGGTACTAACACGTTCTTTCATTATTAACACATGGTATGTTTGTATCTCGATTCAAGATTGATCTCACGGCTATTCAAGACGTATGGATAAATTAAAACCATACGCAACACATAATCTTTTTAGCATAAGTACGCTCGACATACAATTCTATAAACACACGGAACCCTCAGAGATATAATGAACACATTTTAACCATCGTGCATCATCTAAAACGACTGACGTTATTGAAATATTAAGTATTTAAAAACAATTTGTGCGTAATGACTGTTAAAAGTCAATACGGCTACAAAATATTCAATAAAAATAGTTTACTAATAAATTAACGTTAGCAACGTCAAATCAATTTCAAAATATTCAACAGTTTTCCTGTATGGTATCGATGAAAATGAGATATGGCTAATTCATCGGTGAAAGGGTTAACTTCTTTTTTTTTTTTTTTTTTAACCCAGGATACAATCCTATGAATCCATCACCACCAAGTCTTGGTTACCATTCCATCCGAACACTACATACCATTAATACAAGATTATTTTTAATATTTTGTTACTAATCTGTCTGGTAGCTGTTGCTTACTAAGACAGTAACAGCTTACAGTTAAATTAGTCTCTAAATATTCTACAAAATAGTTTACTAATAAATTAACGTTAGCGACGAAACAGTCAAATTATTTTCAAAATATACATCAATATCCTACCGTAATTCCTCATACATCCTCAACCTCATACTCCTACGACCTCCATTATCAGACCACCTCTTAAACTCTATTATTTTTACATTACTTTTTTATTATTTTTACATTACAACAGTAGATAACCACGGAGGGGGGGGGGGGGGGGCTCCGCCACTACGCTAAAACGTAAAATACACAACTTTTAAGGGTTAACTAATTCAAAATAATAGAACATTCCAGAGTGATGGAGATCTCAAACACGTGTGCGGATGTGCGCCATTGTTATCTAGAAAACGTGGCGTTCTGTGCGTCATTGTTCTCTAGAAAATGTGTGCATACGTGCGCCATTGTTCTCCAAACAATAGCGACTATAAATGGGGAGTTTTGATTGGTTAAAACACATTCCAACGAAAAGAACAATAACGCACAGATACCCCCATTACTACTGCGTATAAGGCGAAAATCGGGCTTGTAGACCTTTTGTGCTTTTACCAGCACGGTATTGAGCTTTAAATATACGTTTTTCATCGTACTTATCATCGGCAAGTTGGTGGGTTTCGTATTCTTCTACAACTTCCCACCCCAACTCGGAAGAATCCGCTAACTTAATTAACTTCTGTCAGTGATTAATAATGTGTATACCTTTGTTGCAATTCTGACGTTGCCTTGTCTGGAACCTCTTAACGTTCCAAAACGTGTTGTGCTGAATACAGATGCGTTAACACCTTGCTGTTTATCTGGAATTGCTCCTTGCATCCTTTTCTCTTAAACACACATTCCTTTGACGATTGCAAAGCGTTATTGGCGGCAACTTGCTCTTCTGTATGTTGTCGCTGTTGATTCGTCAATTCTGATTTTAAACCTTCAAATCGCGCGGTTATTAAAGAGTCCCTTCTGGATAATAAATCATTAGAATTTCTCATAACTGTTGCCTGAACTAAATCCTCTAGGCCGGAAATTGAAGTTGCCATCGTATATTACGTTTTAGCAATACAAAGAACGTGGAAAACTTTATGAAAGATTTAATGGCTAAACAAGCGAAAAGGATAAACTGATCTGCACTGCGTAGATCCGTTGACTAGAATGAGTCCAACACGTCATAACCGCACTCATTGCGGCGCTCTCCAAGCGCACAAGCGAACACTGGGTTCAGCTCAGAACGACAGGACAACGTTTACTTTCTACACTTCGTGCCGAAAGCAAAAATATAACCCATCGTGTGCTAACTTAATTTAATCATAAAACTGGCCAAAGCAATCTCTTCAGTGGTGTTGAGGTATGCCCATTCGCAGGTTAACAGACTATTTTTGAAAATTTATCACTGGAATGACTGGCTCGTTAACCGAGCCAGTCATTCCAGTGATAAATTTTATAAAATAATCTTCTCTTGACCAACAGATGGACACTGAATTATAATTTTCTTGACCGTATAATGTTCGAACAGCCTTCATTTGCGGGACAACTGAGACTTTTTTGTAAATTCCATTGGAAAACCTTTATAAATTGTTTGCAATTGATCTGCAAATGGATTGCGTTCAATGAGCAACAATTTCTTCTTTATTACGCATCTTGGCCATTAAATGGTTAATTAATATATAAGTGGTATTTTGAGCGCTTTGAGGCGCGGTTAACAGAAGAGGGGTTAAACCCGGCCTAGCTATTAGTAGGTTTAAACCTGCGATTAGACCGACGTTAAATACCGGTCGAATTTTAAAATGATTTAGCACCAAGGTAAATATCATTATAAATGTATGTACACTTAAATTAATTCTGTGAAAGACATTGTGAAATTTTATAAGTATTTCACAATTTAAACCTGGTATCAAACCACGTGACACGCTAAAACCGATTGCCGTAAGGTGGTTTAAAACAGAGACCAGGTAACAAGAATTGCAAAAATGTAAACCACGTAAGGGGTAGTTTAGGATCCGGTTTAAGTCACAAAGGCAGAATGGAAGCATTTTGAAATATTCGTAATTTGAATGTGGTTACAAGAGTTATTCGAAGGGAGAACACTTTTTCACAAATAGAACTGATAAAGATATGATGGTGACCTTTATTGTGTTCTGATAAGTAATGATGATCATGTGATAAATTAATACTACTATTGCTGTTGTTGATGATTTTGACGCCGGTGAAGCTGCTGATAATGTTGACGATGACAACGAACTATGAAGATGGCGACAACGACGATGTTGAAGATGGCGGCGACGGCCATGTTGAAGATGGCGACGACAGCCATGCTAAAGATGGCGACGACAACGATGTTGATGATGGCGACGATGATGATGTTGCTTGTGATGCTTCTGCTACTGCTGCTGCTGATGATAGCGGTGATGGCATTCAAGCGGCTGTTGTTGTTGTTGTTGTTGTGGTAGTAGGTGGTGGTGGCTGTTCGCTCGCCCCCTAAGAGGAAGAGGATTTTGCCATCGTGTCAGTCTGTCTGTCTGTCTGTCTGTCTGTTTGTCTGGAATTGTATCTAAACAAGTACTGATTCAATTTTCAAACAACCCCGGAATTTGGCATGCAAGAGGATTGCCAGCCACTGGCCATGATCTGAATAAAACATATGGATCAGGAACGGATCAAATTCTGGATCTGCGGATATCTCGCTAACTACTAGACAGATTTGGCTCAAGTCTTAACACAAATCTTTACAAGGTGGCAAGTACTGGAGGACGAGGGTATGGACGGTCTGCAATCTCTGATGCCAGGTGTCTGCCATTCATATACCATAATACTGCAGAAACCTTCATCATATAGCAAAGAACGCGATATATTATGAAAAAAACATAGCAACGTTGCAATGAGCACAAAGATAACACATACATTTATGAGTCGGGTACCGGAACAACAGATCATACGAAATGATATAACCCTAAATGCTTTTAAGTGGGCAATAAACACTACTCATTTCGACAGTGTGGTGCATGTGACCTGTGACAAAATACAAAGCACATTACTCCTGCCTTTGCACAAGGACAACGTTTGGTGATACATTTACCACCACAGTTGCACACAACAGCACAAGAAGCTTTTCATTTGGTAGTAGCTTCAGACGTTCTACTGGCAGAATGATGCCATAATCACAAAACCAGCCATGATTAGTGGGGTGGAGAACATGACCTCTATTAATTAGGATATTGAGGGCACTGCGTTGAATATGGGTTTTAATTACACTTGACGTGGCTGGCAGCTGTGCCAGTGATGTTGGTGTAGCATCCTTAGTTTGATTTTTAAGTCGGAGCTGGTCAAAGCTTTGGGAGGAGGTCTAGCATCCAGCACCAGTCCATACACGAACGAGGTATTCCTCAACCTTCTTCATTGACTCCTCACTCCATTCATGGGTCTCAACGAAATGTTCTAGGTATTTCTCAGGCTCACACACGAGTGCTGCATATTTTGTCCTGATTTTGCTGAGAGCATCATCTACTGTTTGCACGTGTACCGTCACTAGAATCCGAGACAATCTCAGACCGAGTCTCTCAGCCAGAATGTGCAGGGGTAGGTGTCTTCTCCGCTCACCGTAGCCAAACCCCACCCACAACTCATGCAAACCACGTTCTCGACCCTCCAGATAAAACGAATCGGCTTGACCACTGTAGCTGTGTCATTAGATATCACCAGGAGCCGCTCGAGCCTCTATCTACCTCCCATGCACAATGAAGGAGCCGCCTATCATCCGCTTCTTCTACACTGCCTGTCATTACATCAATATGTTCTGACGCAGGATTCCTCTGATGATCCAGGCTTATCCACTCAGCTGGGAGCACTTCATCATCAACAATACAGCCACTGAGAATGATCGGAAGTTGTGAGTGTTGTTCTCTCACTCACTTTGACCGAGGATTCCATATAGCTGTCAAATACATCATGGATCCTGGCTCTGGAACACATAGATTGGCCAGTAGAGAGCACAGATCGCATAGCGTTAGCGAATGTCCCAAATGAAGACAGATTCGGGATTGACCGGATTTCGGACATGAAGTCCAATATCACAGCCGCATTGCCTCGTGGAAATACCATAGCTTCACGTGCTGGGCGCTTCTCGATTTCCGCCATCAGCTTGCTTTTTTCTCGTTTTGAGGCCAGGTCACCTTCAACGATTACTGAAGATGGCAGAATATCGTGAGAGTATGTTGATTCCAGCGACATTCCCCGCTCTTTCTCAATATCTATGTTACAGTGAGCAGGAGCTCGTATCTTCTCTGACACAACAACCAGAGAAATTGGGGTGTCAGAGGCTGATTTGTAGTCTAGCTAGGGGAAGTTATGTTTTGAGATAGTGACCGACAGTTTATTTCTCTTCTCAAGAAATCGTTCCTTGCGAAACTCTTTGTAGCAGTGCTCACCATCCACGAGAGCCTGGCGCAGACACGCGGACACTTCATTGCCTCGGTTGCACACAAAGTCCAAAAGCCACACTACATTTTTGTTCAGATGCTCTGCTTTTCGACCTATAAGATCATGGTGGACAATTGCAGATTCACTATGGCCCTTTGACCTATCGTTTGTCATCTCTCTGTTCGAAATGAGAAGAATCTCATGAAAGATGAGCTGCCATTCAACCACAACAGCTGTGTTTCTTGTCTGGCCCACCATTCCGCCCTTGCTCTGTGACGCCCTCTGGATAGACTGCTCTAACTTCATATCTGGTGCCATATCATTGAAGCAACCGGAGCAGTCTTTCCCGACAAAATGGCCACATAAAAACGTATTGGAAGACCTCAGGATGAGTACGTTGTAGGAGCTTTGCAGTTTCAAGGTAGAATAGACCATATTGGCGGTAGTTAAGTGAGTCGCTCTCTCGGCATATGGTAAGAGACTTTTCTACAGATGCAATATGCAGGGCGAAGTTGCCCTAATGATCAGAAGAGATAATCTACTTGATATTGAGGACAATCTGCTGGAAGACACCCCAGTACTGGCAACCTCAAACTTTGAATCACACTCCTCCAAGAAGGACTGAAACATCTGTTGAAAAGAACATGAATGCCAAAGCCGCTCAGTAAACTTTAAGGTTGAGTTGCTCATGCTCTTCCTGCACAGAGTCGCCCTCAGTTCAAATGCACACGCCATAACGATCTATCTTCCTCTTATGCTGCGTAAGCTATACCAAAATTCCCTGCCACATCAAGGAAGTTATGACATCTGACACAATCAATATGCCCTGAAACGATCTGACGTAATGGGTGTCTTCCAACACAGAATTCATGTCAGCTTGCCAAACACATCTGTCTCAAGGCCCGTCCCCAACTACGACTGTAAGAATCTCGTGGCTGCGACCCTTACCATACTGACAGTGACCACGTGAGATATGCAGAGGAGTCTTTCTTGCGCCGTTGAACATTTGGTAATACATAATCTTGAAAAGGTAATTCAGTTGATTGTGCTGATTAATGATATCCCACCCAATATCTTGACTACTCTTATCAGAATTAGCATTATCATCGAGTGTCATATCATCATCCTCATCATCATCATTAATCATCATCATCATCAGTATCATCATCATCATCATCATCATCATCATCATCATCATCATCATCATCATCATCATCAAATGATGCAAACAAAGTTGACAGCTGATCTGACATTTGTGTGGTTTCCCACGATTCCTTCAACTCATGGCCATCACAAAATGTATCACTGATCTGGAAATCAGCTTTCCTCAATGCATCTCTGAGAATTAGTCCACACAACTTAACAACATTGATGTCTCTCATCTTTGCGGCAATATCATCTACACGAATTTCTGAAGAACAATACATTAAAGGTCTATTGGCTCGATGACTACAGCTGAACTGTATCATATCACCATAGTGGTCCAACAAGAAACTTTACCATCTCTATTGTATGTCTCAATTTTATCATTCTCGGCTAAACTCAACATGAAATCCTTGATTTCAGTAACTGTGCACCCATAGGCATCTTTAAAAAGTGCATCTAAATGGGCCAAGGCTTTTGTGAACAATGGAGCGGAGCTGTCGTATATCAGAGTACTGTTTATAACACGCATATATGTGTTGTGATATTTGAACGTACAATCCGGCCAGAGAATCTTTAGTCTTTTATGACATGTTTCCCGCCAATGACCCCACCGTGTAGTTGCTCCTCCAATGTCGTGCCCTTCTTTTGGCAAACAATACATTTTTCGGGTCAGGCAGTGCAGGAATAGGCTTGGAAATCAGAAGGTTAAGCTCCTTTAGTATTGGAAGGTCTTTGCTTTTTCTGTCCACCATAGATGTGATCAATTTATCATCACATGAACCGATAGAAAGACAAAATAAGGATCAGGGTACAGGAAGCAAACATCAGTCTCAAGTTAATCTTAAAGGGTACTATCCCTGACTCTTGTTCCTAAACTTCAGTCTGAGATATGTGCATCAAAAATAATCCTGTGACAGTCTTGGGTTTGCCGTACATACATGTATACATTTGCTTTTAAAGAGAAATTGACACCTATTGACTTAGATGTGGAATTTAAACCAGAGGCCCAAGGGGCCTGTATTGACACTTTTCGGTAAATTTTACACATCTAAATTTTTTACCCCTAAATTTGAAATATCAAAAACCTGAATAGATGTTCTAGAGCCTACCCACATAGGATCATTCTAGCCAAATTTGGTTGAAATCTGGCAAGCCATTAAGGAGGAGGTACATTTTAAAACAAAAGTTGACGGATGACGGAAGATGGACGGATGGATGGATGGATGGACGGACGGACGAACGGATGGTCGGCACGGCATAAGCTCACTTGGCCTTTCAGGCCAGGTGAGCTAAAATCCTGACATAAGTTGATAGATATTAATGTTTTAACAGTACGTGTAAGTGGTGGACCATGACGAGAGGGAGTTAACATGTCGTTCGTGTGAGTATGAAATGTTAGATATTCTGGAGTGCGTGGACCATGTAAAGCTATCCGAAATGCTATGAAGACGTGAATATCTCATGATTTCGGTTTGCAAGGATCTGAATATCAACCGTTGGAAGTGACCTATTGATATTTGCATGTGATCGTGACCCTGAATTACAAAGTTAACCTCAGAAATGGAATCAGCATCCTCTAAATCTCGTATAAACATATATCATTTGACTCTCTGCAAGATTTGGTTCAAAAGTTGTTATAAGCCATTATGTCCGCAGAAGGCCATAATAGATTTTCCAAATATGGCAGCCTGGACCGCTTATGCCCGTTTTTTCAAAGTTCCACCTAGTGAGTTTTTGAAGCTCTATGCGTCTTCTACTCAAATCAAAACTCAATTTACCTTAAGTAGAGAATGAATAGGCTACGGGACTCTATGGCGGGGCCAGGACTAATGCACTCGAATAGGAATTGAGCTTATTAGTGTAAATTGAAGAAATTATTAATTTATCACAACCGGGGACCTCGAATAGTCTTTTATATATTCACGAAAGCGCGATGCGCCTGAGTGCTTTGACAAACTAATTTGTCAATAGACTATTCAGCTGTATTTATATTACCCTCTGCCTTCCCCAACCTTTTTAATATCGAAACTTTTAAAGTCTAATTTCAATTTTGTCATAGAATATACTCAATATAGCCATTTCCACATCAGGTGAAAACTACTTAAAAAAGATTTACAACTGGAATTACCGTTTCTGTTATCGAGCAAGTCATTTCAATGGCAAAATTTCTAAAATAGTCTACTCTTGGCCTGTAAATGTACATTTCATAAGACCAATGCACAGGCCAATTTGGACTGGATTGGCACTGAAGGCTTACAGGGCTTCCATCACTTCTGTGACATGGATGCATTCATTCACTCCATCCCCTCCCTTCCAAAATTATATTCCCACCTCCCTGGGAGTGGCGGGCGCACAATTTTTGAAACTCCAGTCCCGAAGAGAGCACTTTGTGTACAATTGGGGATGGGGATGGGGATGGGGTTGGGTGTGCGCTGCGTGCGTTGGTTCGTGCGTGCGTGCGTGTGAGGGTTTGGTAGTTATGCTCTGGAAAAGTAGGAAGGCTGGGGTTCCAAAATCCACCCGCCACCACCGCTACTACTCCACCCTCACCCCACCCCAGGAAAATGATGAAAAGCATACTCTCTGGGAAAACATTTCAGACATTATTCCCAATAAATTGGCCTAAAATGAGGGTGGTGTTTGGTTTGGGTGGTGTTCTTGTTTTCAGTGGGGTAGATGAGCGGTGAAGGGGGTGTGTGCTTCAAGAGTACATGGGTTGAGTTTAATCCCCCTTCATATCTGGAATCCAATTATTTCACATTTCATTGCAAGAAAATGGGAAAGTAACTGAATTTTAATAAAATATTTGTTTGGACTCTTTTGCCTTTTGGAAAGGGAGAATTACAATTTTAAGGTTTTTTTTACAATAGAGAGATCCATTTCTAGTCAAGCACCACCTACTGTGTACAAATGTTGGAATCAATTTGAAATTTTTGAAACATGTTGAATATTTTGAAAGCAATTTGCTGTTGCTGCCATAGCTCCCATTTATTAAATTGTAATTGTACATGCCTATGCCACAGATCTGTACTATTGATGTAAAATCATGATTTATGTCAGTCAAACTTGGTAAAGAGTATCATTTTTAAAGATTATTTTCAGATTTTCAAAGATTTATTTACAGTGGTCTTGAGAAATGTCTATTTGTAGGCCAAGAGAAGACTATTTTTGAAAATGTATCATTGGAATGACTGGCTCGATGAACGAGCCAGTCAGTCCAATGGTACATTTTCAAAAATAGTCTTCTCTTGGCATACACAAGGACATTAACTAAGCAAACATTTTGACTTCCTGGTCATTAAATGATTAATTATCCTAATAATATGGTGCATTCAGAACATTTGAATAATTGTATATTCTGTGCAGTACTATGGTATGGTTGACTACACAATTCCAGGGATCTGTGAAGTTTCTGGTGTACCGATCCGTATGCATCACCATTAAACAATTGTTAATTTCTATCCATGCATTAATAGTTAAATTTCATTAAGATAATTTGAATTTTGTCATAGAAAATGTACACTTACACTCTGCAGACCAAGAGAAGGCAATCTTTTGAAAATTTATAACTGAATTGGCTGGCTTGATTATGAAGGCGAGTATTACAGTGGTAAAATTTCAAAAAACGTCTTCTCTTGAATTGCAAATTTCTCAAGACCAATAAAAAGGCTGGTTTCGGCCAGTTTGACTATTAAAGTGTTAAAACACCACGTAAATGATTCAAAACACTTGACTCTACCTAGTATATGCACATAGGTTATAATATGTTAGGAGACACAATTATATTGATAAAATACTAATAATTGAACAGAAATCTGTAATTACTAATTAGCAATTCTTTGGGCAATGTAATCAATTCCAATTAGATATATCCATTCCTACAAATTTACCCAGTTACCCATGTATCTAATGTGCACCACTTCCACTTATTGCCAGCCCTGGTTATTGTTAATTATTACCTTATTGAATCAGTTAGAGCCTCTTGATTGACCAGTATGTGTGGAGTTACATTCCTCTCTATCGGGAAATTGTTTACCCAATGACATGCCTAATTGTCACCATTTCCTGAGTGACTGACTCGTGATAACATACTGACATACACCAGGTGTAATCCACTTCCATTACAAATCTCTTGGTGGGCCATATATTCAGCCATGTTTTAATATGGAGTGAGTGATTCAACCCTGGTAATGCTGATTAATTTTGCTGACCCAATTCATGACATGACACTTACAGATTGCACACATCTGATTATCAAATGTTTTATTTAAATTAGTTGTAAAACTACATTGCTTGCATAACTTGAATGTGGATAAGTGATTGTTCTATTTATACTATATGTTCTACATCACTAATCAGACATCATAAGCCACCACTATTTTAAATGATGTAATAATTTATATATTTTTTGGCACTAATTGTAGATAGTTAATGCAGAATTTGTAGTTGAAGTGAGGCTCTACATGGGTAGTTCTCAGTCATATTACTTATATACACACAATAACAGTTGATGATATGATACATTGATACTGCTGAGGAAATCTAATCCATTACATGTATGATCCCCCCCCATCTACATGATATCATCTAATAAACACTCCACCTCACCATGCGATAAATAATTAACTGATGTTAGTTTTGATCTAAAATATAGGCTTGTTTATTTAGATTTCAAGAATAGCTTCAGTAAATAACTTTCTATTAGATAAGACTCCATAATGACAAGGGCTTTCACAATTTCTGTTTTCCTGTTATTCACGTAGTTTCAGATGTAGGAAATAATTTACACATGTTATTGTCTTGCTTTGCATAGAGTCTTCACAATATCTTGTATACCTTATACCCTTTATGTAGCAATATTACTGTCGCAATATTTAATTAGGGCCAGGTAAATTGTATCCTGTGTTGCAGGTATGTATGTATGTATGTATGATTATTGTATTCTGCGGCTGTAGTAGCAGAAACATCTTACAGCTGCAATCAGTCCTTCTTCGATTTTGTCCACCGTGTCTTATCCTCAGCCTCACTGTGTTGCAGTACATGTATGTAATAAATCCTAGACATCCATATACCTTTTAACCCTACGGACATTTGATGTAGCTATTCCTTAAGTAAATACAGAATTAACCATGTTCAGCCCCTATTCACCCAACCCCCAGCTCGTGTACCTCCATATCAGCTCATGTAGCTCAAAATTTGACACACCAGAGCTGGTTATGATGCTATGGACATCTTCTGCCAGTCATGAATAACCTAACGGATTTAGAGGCATGACAACTATTTTTACATGAGTAAACCGAGATTGATCTGTATGGCTATCACCCCTCCGCTCTACAAATCTACCCCTATCCCCCACCCTACCTCAACCAAACAAGAGAGGATATATCAATCGTCTAGGGGTATAATCTTTCACCATTCACAACATGAGCATGGAAAGCACAAATGTTGACATTCATACGCACATTGAACAAGTTATATAATCCACGAATAATTGTTCCAACCTGGTATGACAGCAGTAAATAAATCACTGCCCTCAATATCTTACACAAATAAAATGGAAACATGAGAAATATTTCGCCGAACATGTATTATTTAGAGGATTAATTCAATGTACGATATATTTTATGAGCTGGAAGATCAGTGTCCCAGGGCTAGGTGGTGGTGGTGGTGGTGGTGGTGGTGGTGGTGGTGGTGGTGGTGGTGGTGGCGGTGGTGGTGATAGTGGTATTGGTGGTGGTGGTGGTGGTGGTGGTGGTAGTGGTGGTGATAGTGGTATTGGTGGTGGTGCTGGTTGCGTCCGTTGTGTTGTTGGTGGTGATGCTTGTGGTGGTGGTAGTGTTGTTGGAAGTGGTGGTGACGGCGGCGGCGGCGGCGGTGGTGTGGTGGCGGTGCTGGTGGTTGTGGTGGCGGTGATGGTGGCAGCGGCGCTGGTCACGGTGCTGGTGGTGATTGGGTTGGTGGTTGTAGCGATGGTGATGGTATGATGGTATTGGTTGAGGTTTTGGTGGTTGTGTTGTTGTTGGTGGTGATCGTGTTGGTACCTGTGGTGGTGGTGGTGGTGGTGGTGGTGGTGGTGGTGGTGGTGGTGGTGACGATGATGAAGATTTTTTCTGTGTTGTGGTTTAGAGGAAAATTAAACCATTTTCAAAATCTTAAAATAATCTTCATTATTATATCTCCATAACCGACCATCTGACACCTGTATCATTTATTGTTTGAAAATATCCGCACAAAAGACTAGATGTCTATTTTTGCACAAACATGTTGTTCTTTGATAATGCGGGGATACCGAGGAAGTTGACATAACTTATGACATTAAACTTTGAAACTGCTATAGGTAATTGTGTTTGAAATGACGTTTTGCAAGTGAAGACCATAAAGGCAGCATATTTTGACAGGTTGAAGTACGAAAGTTCATTCATCTGGAAACAACTGTGTGATGGCTCTGTACTTTTTTCGTCATATGAAACTCTCCTAAATAGCTGTTTTGTCAAACGGCATTCTAAAGCGCATTTATTTAACACAAGTAATCATATGAATTTGTTGGAAAATAAACGAACAGAATACAAATCACAACAATAAAACTAAATTTGTATGTTTGTATCTTTCAGAGGAACACAAATTTCAAACGTGCGTGCATACGTGTGTCTGGAGCTGTATTTAAAAAAGGTTAGATAAGGCATATTAAAGCCCCGATAAGGCCTAACCATAGCTTAGCTAATATGTAATTAAGACCTAGACAAGACTGGCTAAGGCAGACCTATGGCCTAACCATGAAGGCTAGACTATGCCCGTAGGCGAGTATACTAGGACTGTAGGCTAGTAAGCGGGTAGACTAGGCATGTAGGCTAGTAGAATAGTAGGCTGTTGGACTAGGCCTGTAGGCTAGAAGACCGACCGGCCGACCAACTGACCGAGGTCAGACCTACTGACTGACCAACCAACTGACCCACTAACCCACCCACCACCCACCGACCAACCGAGTTTGGACCGACCGAGGTCGGACCGACCGCCCCACCGACAAACCCACCTACCCACCCACTCAGCGACCGACCAACCGAGGTCTGACCGACCAACCGACTCACCCATCCAAATCGACTGACCCACCCACCCACCAACCGACTGAGGTCAGACTGACTGACTGACTGGCCAAACCACCGACCGACCCAACAACCGACTGACCGACTGATCAACCGACGACCGAGGTCGGACCGACTGACTGACTGATCAAACCACTGAACGACCGAGCAACTGATCCACCTACCCAACCACCGATCGACCAACCGAGGTCGGACTGACCGACCGACCAACTCACCCACCAACCCACCTACCGACCGAGGTCAGAGCGACCAACCGACCAACTCAGTCACTCAAACATCGACCGATAAACCGACCCACCCACCGACTGACCCACTGATCGACCCACCCAATGACCGACCGACCAATCTACCCACTGACTGACCATCCGACCCACGAGTCAGACCGACTGAGGTCGGACCCACCGGCAGAGGTCGGACTGACCCACCCACCGACTGACCCACCGACAAACCAACCGACCACACACCCATTAATTCACTGAATCACTCAGTCACTGAATCACTCACAGAATAACTCACTTAATTTTCCACTCAAGTGGTATATCCGGAGTCAAAATGATACCAGGGCAAAGGTTATCTACGTCGCGGCCCGTCCTGGTAGAAATGTTTCGAACAAAAAGTTATCTACGTCACGACCCGTCCCGGTAGATATGTTATCGAACAAAAAGTTATCGGCCCTAGATATGGGGCAAAGGTTATCTACGTCGCGGCCCGTCCTGGTAGAAATGTTTCGAACAAAAAGTTATCTATGTCGCGACCCGTCCCGGTAGAAATGTTATTGAACAAACGGCCCTCTCTAAGCAAGGCAGACCCTGGGGCAGCCGATAGGCGATCCGTGGCCCCCACCGCCCTCTCAATTCCTGGGGCACCGCGTTCCAGTAGATAACTTTTTGCCAGCTACGCCGAGCCTTATATACAAGAAGGCATATTGACTATACATGAAGAGTTAAACTGAACAGAGTGAACGCCTCGAGAAATATCTGTGCCAGATCGAGCCCTACTCCATCCGGTTCGATAGTGATCCTCATCCCCTCAGGGACAGGGGCTAGCTGCTTCACTTTGCCGCCGGCTAAGAAACGTAGCTCTAGGACTATAAGAGTCATTTGTGGGCTAGTGAGTCCCACTCGCTGAAGCAGTTTAACAGCACCCTTGGCTTTGGTGGCATGTGCCACCCCATCTACCCGTAGGATGCCCTCCTGGAGGTTACCAGCTTCTTCTGGGCCATCGAATGGGCGCCGCAGCAGGAGCTGTCCACCTGTAACCCCGATCCGGGGACCAACCCTCGTTAGGAGACACCTTCACCTATGAAGCTTTCGAACTTTCCCATCCCTTTTCACAACAGTGGAGAGGGGCGTAACCTCTATGTCAATGACTGTGGGAGGTCTATATAGGGGCAACCCAGGTCCAGCACAGTACCACACTTCATTCTTCTCACACATGAACTGCAGGTTTGCCAGGGTCAATAGCAGACCCTCATGTGTCATCGGCGGGGCATTGCTCGAATAGGGTTTGACCAGATGAAAGCTGAGGTCATCATTTAGGGTGGTGATGTCTGCCACCTCTGTATCCGAGACCTCAATCAACGGCTCGAGGATGTACTTCTTTTTCGGGAAATCATACCGAAACACGATCTTGTGGCCATCTAGGTTGCGGCCCAGATGCCCTTTCGACACATCCTTGAGGTCTGTGAGCATCTCCACCCCATCACCACCAATGTGGTTGAGGGAGAATGCCTTTGAGCTTGCTTCGTATTGTAGGGCGAATGACTTGCCATCACTCTCTTCTACCTTGGCAGCATCAACTGCATACACATCTGCGAGGTCAGCAAGACCAGTCGAGTGAGCAAATATGGGTTCCGTAGCACGCTTATAGGAGGGGTTTAAACGAGACATATAACCATGCTGATTGTCTGACTGCTGCTCTCCGGTGGTGAGAAAATAATCTCCCCCTCTCTAGAGGGGAGACGGGTGGTACAGTGCCGTGTAGAATGGGTCCTCTTCGAGGTGCCCCAGCGGGGCACAACATACATACACGCCGATGTGCTACATCAACATCCGGGAAGTGCACACAGCAGCTCACTGGTAGAAGTCGGCCAGGACGTGATAAAGTATCTCCCAGGTGCCAACAGCAACCTATGGAAAGCTATCAGTCCTAGCCTGTTCACACCTGTAAGTCACCTGTTTGACAGCCCCTCCATTAACATATACGCCAGCACGGATGGGATATCGGACGCCCATTTAGAGTTTACACTCTTATTACTCATTGACCTGACATGATATCATACCAGCAATATCTGCCCTGGCCGAGATGATGAACCCAATAGAGGATTGCCCCTTCATAACCCCTGCACAGATAAAGGGCTTAAACGAACAGATGCCCGCACAGCAACAGATCTGTCAACAAGAAGGAGAGTGCCTACAGCGGGAGAACTGGTATCAACAGAACGTGCGCAGGGCAAGGAGGGACAGGGAAAACTTCCGATACTGGCAGGCCCTCCTGGAGGAGAGTAAGTGGGATGCAGGAGTCTTGACAGACGACGATGAGCCAGGTGTCTTCCCAGATGAGGATGAGCCAGAGGTCATACAGTGGGAAGAGAAGATGGCGCGGGAGCATAAGATCAAGAAAGCCATCCAGCGGCGGACCTAGTATCTTGCTGATAAGGTGAAGTTCCAGATGTCACGTCTCAGAAGGCTACTGGCACCCGACATAGTACTGGATGACCACGTTCTAAGAGACAGCTGTCTCAAGACCAAAAAGCTGGCATGGTTAGCCAGGCTCTCCACAATGCACCCTTCTATGACACATAAGCAGGTGATGCAGGTTTAATCTCTAGGTATAATGGCAAAGTCAGAGTGGCGGAGGCAAAAAGAACTATACCCCTCCCTGACTGCTGACGAGGGAGGTACCATCCACGGCTGGCGAGGCCAGCAGATAGATACCATCAGGCATAATCTCGTCCATGAGGCAGAAAAGTACGGCAGAACGCGCAGTCGATATAAGACAGCCTACAACGTCATCGCGCGTACAACCACTGCTGCGGGTGTGATTGGAGCCAGTGCTGGTGTGGCAGCTGTGGCCACTCTCGCTACAGGGGTGGGTGCCCTCGTCGCCATCCCGCTGGGTGGTGTGACACTAGCCACCAGTGTCTTGGCCACGGGCTTGGGGGTGGGGCAGCAGCAGATCACAAGGAGCTTGGAGCTCTGCGCTATGGAATATCAACGAGTCTGTCAGCAAAGCTCTCGAGGATGGCCAGGTCACCGATGAAGAGTACCACCATATATTGAAGGTCCAAGCCCTGTACCACACGGAGAAACCTAAAGTGCGACAGCAATACCTCAAAGGCTCCAGCGGGCGGGTTGATATGGAGGAGTTAAAAAACGAGATGTTACGGCGAGGTCACCTCGCCGGTCTCTGGAGTCGAGACGAGTACAAATAATGTGCTGCCTGTATGGTAGCTTTAAGAACACCCGTATAGATGGCCTTCCCAGCGAACCTCACGACAGTCAACCGGAGCCAACCGCCCCTCCTGTGTACACCCTTGACTGGCCTGAGAGGCCTACTGGATGATATACCAGAACTAACACCATTCTCGATCACAGTTGATGGACGGGCCCGAACCAGCTTCTCCGTCAACCCACGACCACTGACGAACCGCCCCATCACCATCAAGGATGCGAAGCAAGCTCATACTTGGATGGCGGATCCAAGCCTCTCATACTGGAATCAGCAGCTGAACTTTGCCGTGTGGTGTGCCACGGCAGGCTGTGGAGTAAGTTCCACACTGCTTCACTCCTATTCTGGTACTCCTGAAGCTGTGCTCATCGCCAGCTGTCTGCATGGCGGCGACAACAGCAGTCTAGGGGTTATGTATGGTGACCAGAGACGTGACTACTCAGGATTCCCCTATCGAACACCCTGACGAGTAGGCCGTCGGAAGACTGCGACATTCTCGTTCGATCCAGACTCCGACCCTGGGGCGATAGTGCAAAATATGCACATCACTGGAATCAGGCAGGACTAACCAGATGTGTGGAAGTACTTTGTCCCACACACCACCTCAGGCCTCACACCAGCATGGATCGATCGGATCAACCAGTCCCTGGAAGCACTGTGCTACTGCCTCCTTACAGCACAGACCAAGCTGCGTCATTCCATAGATTGTGTCAGGGGAGCAGAGGTCCAGGCCATGTTCATCAGTCTCGTTGAGGATATGATCATCGTGGCAGATCCCAGCAGTCTTATTGCTAAGTTCCAGCAGGGGTTGCAGAAGGCCCGTCGCAAACTTGACTTTGCTATTTCACTACACTTACGGTTGATTCCGAGCAACATGATCGTGAACATCGAGGACCTCTAAGTCAGGGGCTATAACAACATGATAGTCGAGGGGAGTTCTCCCGGTGTCCACTTCGGTTTCAACACGGATATCAACACACCTACACGTAGCATGGGCCATACAGTCGTTCCGACCCTGACACTGCAGCCAGTCGACACACTGCTTCCCATGGCAGCGCCAACCGCGACACTGCAGCCAGTCGACACGCCACCGCTTCCCGTGGCAGCTCTACGAGTGGTGTCAGGCCTAGCTATCGTGGTGCTCGGGATCAGCCTACTCCGCCGCTAGCAAATCAGCTATAAGTCTATCCTGACTCTCGTCAGTAGCGGCCACGGTGAGACACTGAGCCAGCTTGGCCTGCCCTACAGCCCCTATACACGCTGCCAACATGCACATCCAAGGGCTGGAGGGTTCCGCAGCGCATCCTTTTTCCAGCATGTAGTATCGCAGAGCCTTGTTCAGCTCTGAGTCAGGTGAGGCCATGGAGGTCGGCAACTGCTGGAACACATCTGACAGATACTCCCGATCCTTGTAGAAACATTTAGCCAGCAGGAGCTGCTCGACGATACTCCCGCCCATGATAAGGTATTCAAGTAAGCAGATCTGCCCCTTACCAAATCCTAGATAGAGCTTCACAGCTGTCAGCTCCTCTGTCATCTCAGAACCGGAGAGCTGCGTGAGTTCATCTGGCGTCTTCTTCTTGTAGGACTTCAGCTCCCTCCGGAAGACCTCATAGTATTTCTCGCATAGCGGGGGGGGGGGGGCCAGACATGTTTAAGATGTCTCAATTGAGAAATGAATATTCCTGAGTACCGACCCGGACACCTGGCAGATGCAGACTGGGAAGATCTTATTAGCTCACTCGACAGGGAACACAGGCGTTTAACTGCGTTGTATACTCAGGGCTTAAACAATGACGTCAACGGTACAGCTCCTGAAGCAACTGCCCGAGAGCCAGGCGAGTCTTCAGAAGGTGGAGAACCTGCTGCGTACCAAGACACAGAAGTTACTGACACAGGCTAAGCCTCTGGCAGTCCATGTCGCCAGTAACGTGGCGGCGAATGTGGCCGTGGTGAAGATGACAGGGGGAAATGAGGTTCTTCCGGCCGCCACTGCGGCTGTCCTCGCTACCGTGGTGAGTGGGGTGGCCGGCCACTGTCTCGGAATAACTCACCCCATCCCAAAGATCGCCCTCAGTGGTGCCACCTACACTGCCGCTGCCAAGATCATGGGTGAACGTGTTACACTAATGGAGGCCGCGGTTCTAGGGCTAGCACCGAGTGCAATGGCTGAGATCATCGTCGCCTACGTTTAACCCCTCTGAATAGTGAGATGACGAGACCCCTGAAGCATATGGCATGCCGGAGGGCAGTGTGTAGCCCAGCACGCGGCCTGCGGAATGCCCAGGAATGGTGGACCACCCACAATGCGTGTTTTGCAGAGAGGGCAAGTACCCTGAGCACTGCTACCTATTCCCTTGTCCGACTGCATGGTCCTCCTATTTCACTGGGGGTATGACTAGTGGGTTTAAGCTATCTGTATATGACTATGACTCTGTCACTCACAGACCTAGAAAGCAAAGAGCTAGGCGATCTTGCTCACTTGGGCGAGGCACGCCTTGGTTCAGAGGACACTGTTGCCCCTATCTCTTTCCTAGACTTTGATGAGAAGGGAGACCCGCGGGAGGTCCGAGGTACCCTCCCAGCCCGAGATCTCGTCGGGAACACTGATACAGTAGGACAATCGGCCATTAACAGGCCAAGACTGTATACAAGGGGATGGGCATTAAAGACAGGGCAACCATGCTCGGTATGCTCGGAGTCGACGAGGCTGGTGCCATCAAGGTTATGGCTGAGTCCTATGCACAAGACCTGGTTAAGGATCTCCTGAAACCACGGAGCTCTTTCCAACAGGACGGAGAGAATCTCAGGGTAGGCACCATCGGCCTGAGCAATATCACTGCCGATGGCAAAAAAGGTGCTACCGCCAGCCTCCAGCTACCAGAGGTGAAGAAGTCAGGGTTCTTTGGTTTGCCGTTTAAGCTCACATAATAGTCATGACTTCCCGTGCATGTATCGTACAGATACTGGATGTACTAGACACTGTGGGTGCTGACACAGGCCCTCTACACTATCTTCTCAGCTGCTGCCGGGATGTCATGCTTGACACCTCCATCGCATCCTTCCTATCCGCCGGAGGTACAACACTACCTACACAGCAGGCGCAAAAGCTGGTGCAGGAAGTACTGCCATTTACTCTCCCAGATATAGACGAGGCTACCGCCGACCTAGTGTTAACCATCCTCCGCGTGCATGTCTGTACCATCTGACAGTAGGCCGGCCGATGCTGGTCAGGTGGTGCTGATCATTGCCCCGTCAGGCCACGGGAAAAACATCTTGCTGCAAGCTCCCCTGGCCGAACATCTACACTCTCAATACATCCTTCTGGTGTCTGACTCTGCGGCTGAGGTGGTTGACAGTAATGATCAATGGTACAATGGTCCAATCACCAAGACGCAGAACCTGCAAGCCCTGATGGAGAAGTTGCTGGCAGACCGACTGAATGAACCCCTTGTTCTAGTTATCGATGACTCTGCAATGGACCAGAAGACAGTCACCTACCTCAGCAACATCACCAGGCGCATCCGGCACACACAGATAACTGTCTTCATTCTCTTTCAAAAGTACACCCGCGAGATTTCCCCTTACATCCGCCACAATGCCCGGTTGCTATACTTCAGCTCCATGTGTGGACGTGCCCTGCTCGTGACCATATACGACAGCCTAACCCTCAAGGAGCCCAAAGGGTACTTTATCGCAGGTGTACAGAGGGCAGCTGAGCTGTACCACTTCATCTTCAGCAACAAGGAGACAGATGAGCTGTCACACTTCAAGCCCTCTCTGGAAAAGGCACAGACCTTCACCTACAAGCTGAATCCAGCCAGGAAACTAGCCTGCTCTATGCATCATCGCTGACAGACTGTTGGCCGCAACTTTTTTCGTTAAGGCTGAGGAACTTCGTCCACTACTTCATCAAAAGCCTGGAGGAACTTCGTCAGAAGCTTGAGGAACTTCCTCAGAAGCTTAAAGAACTTCGTCAGAAGCTTGAGGAACTTCATCAGAAGCCTGGAGGAACTTCGTCGGAAGCCTGAGGAACTTCGTCAGAAGCTTGAGGAACTTCGTCAGAAGCTTGAGGAACTTCGTCAGAAGCTTGAGGAACATCGTCAGAAGCTTGAGGAACTTCGTCAGAAGCTTGAGGAATTTCGTCAGTTTCGTCAGAAGCCTCTTGCTGAAACTTTACCCACAGAGGGTCAGATGGTAGGACTCTCTTCTTCTGGAACTTCTCACGGAAGACCCACTTTTTCCATGCACGACTAGCATCTGCCTTGCGAGCGGTTTTGATGAGGTAGTCCTGGTAGCTATCTGGGAATTTCAGAAATGCTGCAAGATCACTAGCCAATCTCATGTGCCCTTCTTCGTTGAAGATATGCTCAACAGCCTCCTTGCATCAACAGTGAGCCCCTCTTGAGTACCTTTTGCATGACCAGTGTCATGGCTCTCTGCTACAGCGGCACTGACCTACTCCCTGAATTAGTTAGTTGCTCCAGACTGGAGGCTATTCAGCATCTCTCGCTCTTCCTGGCTATGGTAGCTAAATACGGCAGCCCACTTCCCGACCGTTAGTAGATCTTTGGGGTCGACCCTCGCCTTTTGGAGAGCTAGAATAACAGGACTGTTGGTTTGGCCCACAGGTAGGTCGAGTGTCCTGCCCTGGGCGCTGTCAAACTTCCGGTAGAGTATCCAAGTCAGGAGTTGTTTTGTACTACGAGCTGGCGCTCCTTCCTCTATGGCGGCCAGTATCTCCGCATCCATCGGCGGTGTAACCTTGACTCGCTCGTGAATAACGTTGATGTCACGAAGGAGGCCTCGGGCCCTGTCACAGTGGGACAGTGCACGCCGTGGCTGTCGTGCCGACTCGTCCTGCTGCCTATAGACAATCTGCTGGAGAACTTTACCAAACATGGCAGCCGTGTCACCCCTCTATATACCCAGACCTTAAACATGCTGCAGTATGTGCAACATCCGGATGGGGCCATTGAACCTGCGACATCGCACCACACTGATCTTCGGAAGGACTGCCTGACAGTCATTCGACCCAGTATAGACGATGAGAACCCGTTGTCCACTGCTGGGAAGTACATTGACTTTGCAATCTCGGCACAGATTCATGAGCTCAAGAGCATGACACTCGAGTTCAAGCTTAAGAGCACCATAGAACAGACGGTATAGACCTCCCGCAGGTTCTGAACAGGTGGGAGATCGTGCAGAGCAACAGCACCGTGGACACCACCTATGTGAACGAGGAGTACCGAGTCCTAGGTCCGCTGGCTCGTGACCAACCTTCTATGCAAAGGGAAAGGGGTACTACGCTGTGGGGTGCAATGAGGGGTTCACGGAATTCGAACTAGAGGCAGGTGTCGAGAAGCCTGTGGCAGTTCCACTCTTCAGCCTCCTCGAGAACACACATGTAAATCCGGCTGCCATGCAGGATAGGCTGTTCCTCCGGGTGTACACTGAGCAGCTCGCAGATGTGATGATGAATGCTCCAAGACGTCATGTCTGGCATGACGAGAATGACCAGGCACTGAAACAAATGGGTTCCAAACAGCGGATCGTGCATGTGGAGCGAGAACATCAGCAGGTCCAAGCCACAGTTAACCAACGGGTAGAGCTGACATTGCATCGTGGTGCATCGGACTGTGTTGCTGTTGCAGTCCTGGTTCAGAAGGGAGGAGTCATCCAGGAGGTGGATAAACTAGACGACTTCAAGCTTGTGGTTGCTAGGACCAATGTTCTTGGTGAGATACGCGAGCTGGCTGACTGCCCACTCTACAGACAGAAAACTAAGTCATATGCACTTCTGCGACTAACGAGTGGAAGCGATGACCTCGAGTCGGCACTCGAGGGCCATCACCACATCGGGGGCAGGAACATCCCACCTAATCAGAGCAACCGGCTCAGCTTCAACATCGGAAACCTCATAGCTGGGACTCGCTCATTAGGTATGACCGTACTTTACTTTGGCTATGCTAAGGTATGCGTGTCGAACACCTCAGGTATTCAGCTTGAGCGTGCATAGAGCACGACTCCTGTCGTCACAGCTGCAGCTGTCACCACTACTATAAGCTCTGCTGTCTTCTGACCTGTCGATGCTTCATAGTCGAGCATTGGCTGAGATACAGCCTCGTAGTACTCATCGAGACTCTCATCTGCCTCTTTAAGGCTCTGGTTGGCCTGAGCTCGGAGTTGTCGTCGGCGTGCCTCCCTCTGGCACATATGCTCGAGTGCTTTGCTGTACTCAAACTGCTCCTTAGACAGCTTCTCCATCACCTGGTTATGATGCTCACGCTCGACCTCTGCCACCTTCTTGTCGGCGAAGCTGAGTCCCCAGTTCGCTAAGACAAACACGCCCACATTCAAGATTGCTGAGGCCATGCTATAGACTACAGTTTAAAGCTACTATTATAGTTGGCGACAGGTATGTATGAACCAGAGGCGTATGAAGATCCAGTCGAGGATATAGATGACGAGGACTATGATGAGGAGGATTATGATGCAGACGACTACGATGTAGCAGAGACCACGGGTGATGATGTACAGCCTGAATCCCGCAAGCTAATACACAGAGCGAAAGGAATCTATCACTCTTATGTAAAAGGTTCTATCGGTCCGCTGGCAGCAGTTGGGGCTCTGATCACTCTGTTCACAACGAAGGCGGGCGAGACGGTCCGCAAGATCGCCAACATTGCTCTCCATGGTGTGGAGAAGATTTCTGAAGCCATACCAGCCATCGCCTCATGAGTAGGTACATTCTTCGGAGTCGCAGGCCCTTGGCTACCGTATGTTGCCATAGCACTTGTGGCCATCTGGGCCGCCGAACATTTAAGCCGTACTATATAAGGATGGCGTCTCTGTACAACCTGGTCAAGACACTTAACTTCCGAGGGTGAGTCAATAAGCTACCATTCAGCGAGGATCCAGCAGAGACTAGACGCCGGTGTACGGAGGTGTTTGAGGAGGTCTTCAGTGATAGTCGAATGCATAACGGCCGTCTGTTCGTCTGTCTAGAATTCGCCCAGGCTGTGCGTGACAGGACGGGAGTGGACGTCAGTGATACCCTCACCCAGACCGTGCGTGACAGGACAGGAGTGCACGTCAGTGATGGAATCCGTGGGAACCATCTTTCTTGAGGAACTCTACTATCAGCCTGGTGGATATTACCGTGAGCCCCACCAACTACTCGAGGCTGTACATCGCAAGGGCCACAACTCCACATTGGAGACAGTTAGCCAGTGGCTCAGCCGCCAGGCGATGTGGCAGATATACAGACCTCGTCCACGGCACATCAGGCATGCCCATTTCGATGAAACTGTCCCGAATAGAGTTCACCAGGCAGATGTTCTATTCCTTCCACATGACTCGGTTGGTCGTAAGACCTACAAGTATGCCCTCACCATCGTCGATGTCGCCAGCAGGTACAAGGCTGCAGCACCGCTCACAGAGAAGTCAGCTGGCCAAGTGACCCAGGAATTCCAGGGTGTCTACGAGGATCCGGAAAATCCCCTCCAGTGGCCAGAATTGTTGCAGGTGGATGAGGGTAAGGAGTTCAGAAGCGAGACTGCGGCCCTCATGAGGAAACATGGTGTGGTGATTAGACGAGGTGAAGTTGGTCACCACCGTGCCCAGGCAATCGTCGAGCGGTAGAATCGGCCACTAGCAGAAAGACTGTTTGCACACCAATATACTCAGGAGATGGCACAGGCTGGAGAGCAGTCCAGGGTGTGGGTGAAAGGGTTGCCCATGGTGGTAGAGCGATCCAATACTGAGGTAACTCGGTTAACTGGTAAGAAGCCAGTAGAGGCTATCCAACGATCCTCTGTTTCCCAACCTTCCGGAGGAGTAGACAAGGAACAGGTGTGCCTTCCATCTTATGCTCTGGTTCGGTACCTGTATGAACCGGGTGAGTTGGAAGGTGGGCGACGACGTGCAACAGATCCTAACTGGTCGCTAGATGTCCACACACTTGACAGGTATGTCGAGATGGAGGGGCAGCCTACGCTGTACTATCTGGCACGCTCAGAGAGCTGTCTCAAACGTCCATTTGTTCGGGAGGAGCTTCAGGTGGTCCCTCCAGACACACAGCTGCCACCGTCGCCAGGAGCCTGAGGGATATGGTACTCGATTGGCTCGGTATGGACACCATCTGGCAACACATGCCGCTTATCGTAGTAGGCCGAGAGACCGAGTTTTTCCTGTTCATACGTCACCATTTCCTGGTTGTGCATGCGTAGGCCTCGGTTTGCAGCTCTGTCCATCCTACCGTTTAGGGCACTGAAGAACCTCTGCCAAGAGACATCGTTCTGACGCTTAGACATACCTTTGGCTGAGCATTTCACCTTCCCAGCGAGGCTCTCCGTGTAGTAGCACTCATACTCTGCTCGCATCTCAGGGCGAATGACTTCGTCGAGGCTGGAGGCAGCTATTGCGATGTACGCAGAGTCTGTGTCCATCTGGAGGTACTCGAAGCTGTCACGAGGCACATAGTGATCCAGGAAGTCGTAGTAGAACTCCAGCATCCTCAGCTTCGCGAGCTCGTATATGGCTATCCCCACCAGGAAGGGGTGACGAATGGTGATTTTGGCCTTGCGACTCTTGAGCTCGTAGGACTCGCCGATCTCCTCGAGATCCTCGAACCATGCACTCCGGAGGGCTCTATCCACCGCTCGTTCATCCTTGGTGAAGGTCGTGTTGCTGTGATGCTCTAGAGCCTCGATGAGCTTGCCGTAAGCACTGGCGCCTAGTAGCTTGAACAGATCTGCCAAGAGCGCTTTGCTCTTATCAAAATCTCCTGTACGACGAGCATCGGTAACATTGTTCACAAACCATTCAAAGGGTCTCTGTGGCTTGTAGTCTATTGTCCAGCAGACAGCTGTAAGCTCTAGCCCATGGGCGAGGTACCACTTGAGTGACGGTGCATACAAGAGCTTCCTCTTGGCTGAGAGGGCGCCGACTAGTTTACTGGTTGTGGGACGTTTCCTACATGTTTTCTCTAGGTATGTGAGCATCTCAACAGATACTGCCTCAGCTGGAATGGCTCTGTTGTAGAAGAGAGGTGGCATTTCCTCGAACTTCGCCCACAGTGCCTTAGGAACCTCTATGTCATCTTCAGCGAAACCGAACCAGTGGTCAGCCAGCCGATCCTTCTTAAATCGTGCTACGTCTCTAGCACCGGAACACTGCCATACTGTCTCCTTACCAGATGACATCTCTTTAGACATCGTAGATAAGTACAGAGCATTTGCGTCGTAGCCGAGTAGACGTTGGCAGACACGCTCACTCTGGCAGATGCGTGTCACGCCTGTCTCGTGGTATCTGGTGAACACGATGCTGGGCCCTCCAACAACCGCGTCCTTCAACATCTCGTAGGTCTCCTTGCCCGGAGAGTAGAGGCTAACATCCGCCATGTGCTGAGCGGTTCCATGTAGCAGGCACTGCAGTGACACCCCTAGGAGAGACACCGCATCTTTGAGGATGTCTATTTATCGTTCTGTGTAGAACTCCCACATCTGCTCTAGGGCGTCGATGAATTTACTGACATCCAGGTTGTATCGCAGCCAGTCGGCGAATGTCCGCATTCCGTGCTCGCTGAATGCCTGTTTGCACTGTTTCCACTCTGATAGCTTCAGGAGGTAGCCATCCTTGAGCTTAGACCACCATACTGGATAGTCGGGGAGTCCGGGATAATTAAGTCTCTCGGGGGTGTCGAACCATTCATATGGGAACCAGCTCTTCTGCTGTGTACACCCATAGGCTTTGATCCATGCCTCGTAGGAGACTCCTGGGCCAAGGTAGTTCAAGACATCGAGAAACCTAAGCTCAGGGGTGATGAGGAACATTGTCTGGTTCGCTTTCTTGGAGACTTTCACTGTGCCAGTACAGCTCATCCACAAAGTGCTTCTTGATCAGGTTTAGGTCATAGCGGCCAGAGTTGAAGCCTAGCACCGGAACTTGGTCACACCACTCGGTAATCAGTCGTTGCTGTCGTTTTGGGAGCTTGTCAAGGTCTAAAGGTATGAACTGTGCCCTGACATCTGTACGGATTATGTGTGCTCGCCTGGTAATCTCATCCATGAAAGCCTTGATCAGAGCTTCTGGGGCAGGATTGCAGAGGTGAGTTGGCTCACTGGTGGAGCCTTCCAAGGAGCAGCCGACTAACACAGAGATCGGTATGTGGGTACTCTCAATCGTGAGTGTCTCCGTAGGATGAGTCTTGGCACCATCTAGGAGTGGCTCAAAGTCATAGAAGATGAAGTGCGGGTATGAGCCGGTCCGTTTTAGACAGCACTCCCACTGTACCACAAGCGTGCATCCAGATGCTCTCAGCTTCTCCTCTCTCAGGACTGTCTTGTGGTATCTTTGTTCGGCATCCTCACCTTGCTGGTGCTGAGGGCACCCATGCCAGAAACAGCCATGGAACTGGTAAACGGTGTTGGTAGTCGGATCATAACCATCTACGGGAGCCCCCTCGATCCAACGCTCGCCACCATGCCCACACGCTACATGGTGTATGTGTATACCTCTGTTTCTAGACTCATACTCGACCCAACGAGTAGCCGCTGAACTGGATGGTTGGGGTGGATAGAAGGCTTTCTCATATGCAGACTGTGGTGCATCAACCTTCTCCCCAGGGCACTCTATGGTTGTTTTGCCGCCTGTACAACGGTCAGCATGACGCTGAAGATTCGGGGCCTTTGTGAACCTCTGCTGACAGTGACTGCAGACTAGTGTGTGGGCCAGCTTGGAGATGTTCTTGATATAGAAGGCATGGTGGTCGTACACTCCGATGGTCATAGTATCACGGTAGTGGGCCGCTTGCCTGATCAGGTGCCAGGTGCCCCCTTTGGTTGGTTCATACACGCGAATTCCGATCTTCGCGAAGAACTCTACCTTATCCAACTGATCCATAGAGGTTTTTGGAACATCAGGCATGGGTGCGCGGACGCTGTAGAACTGTCTAGCGAGCTCTCGTGCAGGAGCAGTACTTCTATCAGGTCTCGCCCCCTGATACACTGCTAGGCATCTCCAGAGACACATGTTATCATTGTAGGTGTCAAGTGCCACCATACTCTTCTTCTGTCGTAGCCCGTCTGGGAGTGGTCCTGTCCTAAGCAAAGGTTGGCAGTCGATGACAGCCTTGACCTCAACATTGATTGATCGGACGAAAGCCCACTTGGTGTTGGGTCGATCGATATTGTCGGGGTCGAGTCCGGCTTGCTCTCTTGCCGCCACCCAGGCCTGAGCTGCTCCTATCGTGTTCAGCCACGGAATCCCTGGAGCGTTCTTGTGGAAGAGCATCACCCTACCATCTTCGATGTGTCTGATGCGGTAGGTGTGGGTATACCGGAGGTAGAAGGCGTTCTGGACAGTCTGCTGGATCTTACCCATGATCTGTCCTGTAATGTCTCCATTGAGGCCTTGGAAGAACGTCCAGCATACTGTCCGTCTTCCTCTCTCCTCACCTTCCATCTCACCCAGACCCTCATTGAGAATCTGCTCACCCTCTCGCCTCATGCTCCGGGCTAAGGATTCAGACCTCGGCCCCCTCATCATTCGCTTAGCGATCCTGCGTAGTGGAGGTAAGCGCTCCAGTGGATGGTCCACCATCCGCCTCGCTACAGCTTTGGCTCATAAGCTAGCAGTCACCTCCTTGTCCGCGTGACGAAGCTCACGGAGCCGCTGCGCTTTCTTGTGGGGATTCAAAGGCTCGTCTTTGGTAAGCGCTGGAATCCGTCCCGTCTTCACTGATCGTCTCAGTCGAGCAATGAATTCCTCGGCACGGGCATGTCCGATCATTTGGAGCAGGTCGGCATTTTTTTACCTTAGAGTAGCCTCTAAGGCCGAATTGCCTTGCCATAGCGCGAAGCTGTGCAACAGTAATTATGTTGTATATATACCACTGAGTATGCTTGTCTCTAAATGGACATTCAGACACTGTAATGCGTGCTTGATCACAAAATACCACTGAGCCCATAGCTCTTCAGGCCAGCCCAGTGTGTGTATTTGTAGATGAGCGCTTACACGCAGTTGAGTGTTTACACGTACTGTTGTGCGTGTATGATCGCCGGTATACCAATGGATGCTGCGTCTAATTGGGTGTCAACGCGTAGCAGCTACTATTCTTGACTTTCAATGCCTGTGAGAGTTGGTCTTGACGTGATAAGTGCGCTATCAGCACTTTAGATCTTGACGTCACTTCGAGATAACACGTATCAGCGATTTCAGAGATAAAATTACTAAGCCACGTGTCAGTATTGTGAGAGAGTGTATGCTTATATTGTACCGAGTAATCATTTCATTCGCGGCGTTCTTGGCACCCATTAGGACCGGATTGAACCGAGAATTTCAAAACTGTTTACCATCTTAAAATCGGACCAGAAATGCCCGAGTTATCCACAAATGGTAATAGCGAGATTTGAACATGCGATTTTAAGTTTGCTAATAAACACAAAACCCGGATCTTACGCCCACGGCCATGTACGCATCAGTAATTATAGAACACATTGCTGTATTGCTGGGCTTATCAATCCCTCTAGATCTATATACGTATATATTATAGACTGTAATTTTGTAGTGTTATTGATTTGTTTGCTATTATTGCACAAGTGTAGTTACCAGTGTGTTATTGATCTGTTTGCTATTATTGCACAAAAATTAGTATCATTATTTGTAATTTAATTTTCGGTTCGCCGTTGGCTCAGTTGATAACAGCGCTGAATTCTAATAAAAAAACCCATGGTTCAAATCTCTCAAAAGACCTCAGCTAGATGGTACCAAGTTCGAAACGGTACGCACTAGTGTAGGGGTACAATGACTAAAAATAGGAGCAACGGCGAACCATCGAATAACCCCTGCAGAGAGAGAGAAGAGAGAGAGAGAGAGAAGAGAGAGAGAGAGAAGAGAGAGAGAGGCCGGCCAGAGAGGGCCGGGGAAAATAAGTGGGGGTTCTCCCAAAGGGGTGGCGCGGGAGTTTTATAGTTGGTTTCTTTTTCGGGTTTTTTTAAATCTTTTTTTTTTTAATTTTTTGTAACATCACGTCAAGACCTTGGCTCTAAATGGGCGTTTAAGTAGTGTGATCCTCCCTCTCAACAACATATTCCCCAGGGATTGAGAGGGCTGTGGGGGCCACGGATCGCCGATCGGCTGCCCCAGGGTCTGCCTTGCGTAGAGATGGCCATTTGTTCAATAACATTTCTACCGGGACGGGTCGCGACGTAGATAACTTTTTGTTCGAAACATTTCTACCAGGACGGGCCGCGACGTAGATAACCTTTGCCCTGGTATCATTTTGACTCTGGATATACTACTACTCACCCACGCACCCGCTTCCTTGTCACCCACCCACCCTCACACACCGAACCACCCACGGATGTAAAATGAGAATAATGAGTGCAGCATAAATAATAGAATATTTTATCTAACCAACAAAACTCACGCCTTTACATGCACTTTCCAGTTTAAATTAATCATCCCAGGGCTCGAATTTGCTCGGGACGAAATTGCGTGATTTTCGAGGCGAAAAGTTGTGTACTACGTCATCACTGTTTTTGCAATGGCTGTTCGCTTGAAATTCGATAAAATTCATCAACAATGAGCTAAAAAGTTAAGCAACGTGAGATATAGGACATATTTAACATGATTTAAGGTGCGAGCGAATGGATATATGAATTATACGAAGCAATAACCGGGGTTTGTGTCGAATATTGTAGCTAAGGTCAATTAAAAGGCGCCCTACCAAGCGGTGGCGGAGTTCTCCAACTTTTGAACATACTAATTGCTCTGACTCTCCCGGGCCCGCCAGTCTGTACACATATCTGTCACAGGGGCGGGTTGAGTCAGAGCAGACTCGGACTATTGTGTACAGTGAGTGGTATTGTTTAGTTAATAACTATCCGGGCTCGGGCTGCCCGAAACATTTTGTGACAGTCATCCGAGACGAGATGATATAAAGCCTATAGTAGTCTGTATTAACAGAAAAATAGTCCTCGCGGATCATAGGCAAAGTCCTTCCGAATTCGTCCTAAAATTCAAATCTGTCGCACGTCTATCGCGCACAAAATGAGGTAAAAAATTTGCTGACGTTGCGTGGTTATTGATCTTACACGAACCACTGGGTGGATCAAGTCAATTTTAATGTCTGTATTAAGCTGGTGATACACAGGTTAAGATGATACCAAAATCAACAAGATCCATAGTGCTCCTTTTACAGTCCGCTACGAGATGGACTGGGTACCGATGTCTGGTCGCCGAAGTGGAGTCTGTGTAACAGTCTAATATTTGTGATGACGTAATAAGATGTCCGGTCAATACATTAGAGGTGTATTTTCGTAGAAGCCACGCATCAAATTTTAGATTGATAGCTCTGTTGTTGTTTATGAGAATTCCTATGTTGCTGGTAGCTGATAATGTATTTCGATTAATAAATGTATATATATATATATATATATATATATATATATATATATATATATATATATATATATATATATATATATATATATATACAGAATTTAAATTAAAGCAATATGAAAGCAATGAAACAGAAATATTACAGACATTGACAACATATAGTTTGACATATACACCGCATAAAGCAAAATGATATTGACAATAATTGTAGACTGAAGAAGAACGTTTCGTTAAACACGATATAATAAACTGTTAAAGAAATATCTCCTCATGGTCGTATCGAATTATCTTAACACCATTTCGTATCCATTTGTGCTTCTCACCATAATTAGTTATCATTATACAAGTCTCTCAGCAGTGAGATGTTACAGTGACAAATGAAACTAAATGGTAAGAAAAAGGACAAGAATCAATGTGAAAATTCGAAATGATAATTTATGTGCTAAATAAAATCGCAAACATCTCATTTCATGTCAAATTTATGATGGAGGAATATAGTTTTAGCTATGCCCCGCCAATCTCTATCTAAGCTCCACCCACATTTCGCCCGTGTTGAGATCACTCGATCCATGACTTCACTGACTATCAATTTCCAGAAAACTATACAAGTAAGCTGAATATCTTGATACTAATTTGACTGGATGCTGTTGCTGGCTATGTGCATTAAATAATAAAAACATACAATCATACAAAACCGCTTAGTCCGTCATTGAACATGACCAACACTGACGGCGGAAGTCAAGTACGCATGCGCGGACTTTCTGGCCTGTCTTTTGCCAGAAATTTACTACATAACAAAGAGGAGATGATGTTCATAGAATCCTTATTTTTCTAGTCTATTTCTATTTTGTATGTAATTTAACACATATGCTCGGAACGGAAATCTTATTAGCTATCAATTGATGTTGATTATAATAATCTACATAAGTTAGAAGTTACTTCCTTTTATTTTATATATAGATGATATTACCTCCCATAGAAATATATGGGAAATCCACAAATATTATAAGAAAATGTGAGCATTTTTCTACTTTGAACATGAATTTATAACCTTGAACGAAAGCTCTAAAATTAATAACACTGTGTGCCAGAAAGTATGGAGATCCAAGATTACGAATCTGTAAAGACTACATTTTTGTGATAATTCTGTGTAACTTCCTTTTGCATTTGAATGTTGGAAATCATAAATCAATACAAGATATTTGTTGAAAACAGCAATATGGTAGACACGTGCGAAAGCACGTCACGTTGCAGTGATTTCTTTACAACACCGACAATAAAAGTCTGTATTGATTCACGGACATTACAGCACTCCTACCTATAAGCGTTTGCATTGAAGGTCGATGTTTGGTGGAGTGGAAGAAATAAATACATAAATCAACAAATGAACGAACGAACGAACGAACACACGAATGAAGGAGGGAAGGAAGGAAGGAATGAACGAGGGAACGGATGGACAACGAATGGGCGTTAGATGGAAAGGAAGATCGACAGACGAATGAATTTATAGAAGCTAAGTCATATTGACGTAATATCATAGTTTAGTCAGAATTAAAAACTTCTTGATAAAACAAAACATTTATCAATGAGTTTGGACCTCGTGAAAATCTATGCCTAATTTTACCTGTCTATAAAGGGCACATTGTCAATTTGTTTGGCGGCAATTTTGAATTTTTCGAAAAATGGCTGGAAACCGTTTAAAATGCTACTCCTCATTAACCGCGTTACCAATTTCAAACAAACTCAGTTGGAAGGACCTTAGGTAGATTCACTTCAGAATTTATATACATAATTTTGACTGCTTGATTTTTTTTGGGGGGCCATCTGGGATCTTCCCAAAAATGGGAATTCGTTTAAAATACTACTCATCATTAATCGCTTTGGGCAATTTCAACAACGTTTGGCTGGAGAGATCCTATGGTGGTAGCTTCTAGATCCAGTGGATATCTTCTTTTCAAAAATGACATCTCACGAACTGCTGTATGGATCATGCTGAAACTAACGATATCTAAGGGTGATTAAGGTCGCACTTTTCGTGTTCAAATGCCTACATGACTTAGCCCCACCGTATTTATCATCACTCATAACTAGACGAATAGCACCGAGAGCACTAAGATCGAGTGAACAGCTACTCTGCGTAGTACCCAATTCCAATCTTGTCATTGGAGAGCGTGCTTTCTCAATAGCTGGACCAAAACTTTGGAACGACCTTCCATCCAACATTCAAAACAGCAACAATGTTGAGGCTTTCAAAACTCTTCTAAAAACCCATTTGTTCCAAAAAGCATATTTCACTATTTTAAATTAGCTTTAATTTTTGTAAAGCGCCTTTGGGCAGTTAATTCTGGAATTGGCGCTATATAAATGCATAAATGCATACATACATACATTAAAGTTTGTTCAAGAGAACCTTATCCTTGATTAAACATTTTTGTCATGGACAAATCAGAATTGTGGGTTGGCCATATTGGATTTTTATTGTCTGGATGGCACCTAAGGTTCAATTTGATTGGGTCATCGGTGTCCATCATTAATTTCACACTAAATATCGTGCTTAGTGTATTCCAATATTGTATTTTATGTCTTGTCATTGTTGAATTTGAAGTATTACGTCTGTTCAAATGCTAATGGTTTAAATGCTATTAGTCCAGGTGAGCGTTAGGGCCGCTTGTTAATGGGTATGATGGGGGAAGTTCAATAACATTTGCGGAAGACCCTGATAACGTATGCCAGGTATTGGCCCAGTATCGGCCCAGTTACATGCATTATAGAGGAATATTCAGTATATTTCCCCATATACCTTGTAAAAAGGTATGTGTGTACATTCGTTTATCCATCCATCCACCCAGCCTTCAAGCCAGTCATTCATTCATTCATTCATTCATTCATTCATTCAAGAGGCAACGATTTACACTCGTAGCGGACCCCAACTTTAGAGGGACGTCCTTGCATTAAATTTAAAAAGCACTACTGTGTTACATAATCTTCAATAATATATATTAAAACACAAACATATTTTTAACGTTCTTTTCTATGTTCGTTTACAAGTTTTATTTCGTTGCTTGAGATCGATTCTAAAATCTTAGAATTTCGGACATTATCTCACTACAGTGGCCTATACAAAAATCTCTTTTCAGATGGTTGCGCGACAAGTACTCACTGTACCGACAAACAGTCATATTGAAGATTTTTGGTGTGTCTCCTGTTTCTATGTTACGTATACGTTCTTATGGGGTATACTTGACTATGAAGTCTCTTCCGTTTTGGGTAAGATTTGTATGTAAGGTTGCTACGACAACCCACCTTACCGAGAACGAAAGAAATAGATATCAGCTCGCCTTGTTTATAGCTGAACTTAACGATACTTGTATTTGATATCCGGGCCTGATCTGACTGACTACCAGAACTTGCAGGTAAGCTACGATGATCTTCCGTAGTCTCCAGAATTAATATCACAACTCAAACTCTTGCCTTGAGGTTATCAAGGTGATAATTTTATTAAATCTACTGTACACTATAACTAATGGTGGCTTTTGCTGCCACGAGTAAAAGATAAGTACTTATACGAGTTTGACTATTTTATACTACTTTACTTAACTTGGCTGTTTCCTATTTGCTACTGATTCGTATTACTCCCCTTCACAACGGGTCTGCTATACTCTATCAACCTAACTAGCTATCTCATACTCCAATATATTCAGAGATAGCTTTTCGATGCCAACGACGGACCACGACGATTATCAAATTGCCCCATATATACTCCTTTGAGTTTCCCGCCCATGTTCGTTCGTCTTCTCTTTCCCAGATTCGGGCCGGATGCTCATTGATTGTGACGTCATCCCGACCAATCATGCTCTGATTATTCCTTCCGAAAAGGGAACCCTGAACATGGTCCAACCGGTTTGGGCTGGTTCTGCTTTGATGCGCTCTGTCAGCTAACCAACAACATCACCGAATGTGTTGTTGTTGCATGTCTCCTTTTGAGGGACATATAGTTGATATACAAATTTAGATAAATTTAGATTGTTTTACTTATTCCTACATGACGCTACAATGTCTCTGTCCTGTCCCTTGCCTACTAGGCATCTGCCTGTAGGATAGGAAGGTTAATAGCACGTGAGCTACATGACCAGCTGGTGTTGTTGTGCTTTCTATAGGGAGTCGACATGCTGACTGTCATCCCTAAATGTTAACCATCATTCAGTCCGTCACGTCCAAACCTATCGATTCCTACGATTCCCATTGCTTGATTATTTACTAAACCACTGGCCGAAACAGCTGCTGAATAACCTGAAAGTGTGTGCCGATCCCACATCACCAACGTCCATCCTCAACTATTGACAGATATCATCAACCCACAACCGGTGGTCCTTTCTCATCTTATTCAATTCCTACTCAATTCTGACTACATATAGTTACAGTATCAAACCAGTTTTGCATCCATTTCTGCGAAACACTGATTCATCAGCACTGGCCGATGTCACCCAGTGCAGCGTCCTACTGCGTATATACTATGATGATGCCTATCGTGCTACCCCGTTCATTAGCTCACCTGGTAATTTCAAAGATGAATTTCATTAAGGTCTTACTCATAAATGTAAGATGTCGACAGGGTCATGACTCCCCACCAGACAATCCGATATCTACAATATGTTAGATTTTAGCGCTGTATTGTATTCGGTCGCCATCTTGATTTTTGGGAGTGCCGTCTGATTGGTAAAAACGCAGAGAGCTAAAGCGTGCGCTATTAAACGGGCGCATTCACACCAGAATGCTTGGAAATACAAAATTTAAAATTATATACATTTATAGCCTTTTATAACCTTAAATTATGTGCCTAGATACAGTGAAACTAAATATATCATAGCATGTGATGATTTCATTACGTACAAATTAATGTAGGTTTTTAAGTTGTGAAATTGAATTAGAGACACGTGCCCCTATTTTAACCTCACACTTAAATTTTTTTTACTAATTTATACGAAATGAAATCACCATCTGTTGTTACGTTTCATTTCATTTCATTGAGATATACAATTTAAGCATCTAAATGTATATAATTTAAATAATTTCATTTTAGATCATTCTGATGTGAATATGCACCTTTAAGTTTGAATTGACTATTGATTTTTCTTCTAATCAAACTCCAAAACATTTAAAGCGAACTCAAACTTCGGAAATGGGTTAAAACCTATAAGCGAACATAAAAAAATGTTTAAAAATTTATTTTGAAAAAAAAATCATTGAGCCCTATTGATGAATGAATCGTGACAGAGCTCAGCCACATTTTCCAATCACTCTGTTCTTAACGCACAACTCACACGTAAATTTCAAAATCGCTATACAAGTTGCAGAACATTTCGAATTATAATTCATACGAAATTATTATTCTTTGGACACCATATTGCCTTTAGAAAATCTAATATTTCTTACCTTTGCTTCCAGTAGTTAGTAAAGAGTCGTCTGCTGATCTACACTCGGATTTCCAATCTGTAAAGAGCGGAGCGTGTCCGTCGAATTTTATATTCGCGTAATTCTATTTCCTGAAAAATATGAATTTCTGGTAAATTGTGATAGATTTGTCTTGTCATGTCCTTTGTACATTGCGTAACAGAGGGAGTCTAATATAAGAGCGGTCATAACCATTAGTGACAAAAACCAGACACACCCCAATGGTTATGGATGATCATTTAAGACGCGGGTAGGCCTATTAATAGCATAAGTCACGCTGTCAACGTGTTAGATTCCAATTGACGACCTTGTTAAAATAAGCCGTCAATTTGCTTGGAAATCTTTATTTGCCATGCATGTGAATGATTTAGTAGGGGAACTAATCAGGGGAGGTGTAGATGGTATTGATTTGACTCTGTTAAAGATTCAGATTCAGAATTTTTATTTACACCCAGGCCACATAATGGCATATGGGGAATATGCATTTACAGAAATTATAAATGTTATGGCGATCAGACATTATATATCAATTCATAATTACATATTTTGGTATTTATCTAGTTATATAACCACTGTTTGTGCTTTCGGTAGTAGTAGTAGTAGTAGTAGTAGTAGTAGTAGCAGCAGCAGCAGCAGCAGCAGCAGCAGCAGCAGCAGCAGCAATAGCAGTAGAAGTAGCAGTAGCAGCAGTAGTAGTAGTAGTAGTAGTAGTAGTAGTAGTAGTAGTAGTAGCAGTAGCAGCAGCAGCAGTAGTAACTTAGAATTATTATGAAAGTTACAGTTATTATTTACACGTACTTCATAATTAGTAATGACAGAATTATTACTTTTATTGTACCGCCATCTCAATAACAAAGTACTAAAATTATAGTGGTCATATTGTGGGGGTCATCAGGATTTAGATTATAATACATATATAATAACTGATTATAAAAAATGTCAATTGGTATTCTTAGAAATGGGTTATTGCTGTACATAAGGTAGTCATTTTTTAAACTAAAATACAGAACAACCTTATTTTCAACAATAGACAATTATATCCATTCATATCGCGACAGAGACTATTTTGGGTATTCACCACCTAGGTGAATACCTACGATAACCGAACCAGTCATTGCTGTGTTAAATCTACAAAGCAGCCTCTCATCGTGTTACTCTATACTTTTTCTACAATTAGGTTTCTTGTTATTGTTTCTTGGATAGCCACAGTGTGGGGCAACAAACTGGTTGTTAAGGCAGGTTGTTGTTTGCATTATGTGATTTTGGCGTCGGCTAACATGTGACGTGTTCTTAGTTTGTTTAAGGGAAATCTTTAAGAGGACCACATTATAACGTTACACTATAACGTTAGCTGACAGCTAACGCATTTCTATTATGACATCAGATACTTGGGTTACATAGGGTCTGTTCTTAGCTAGCTTATGGGAAATCTTGAATAACCAGTGTGGGACACCAAGCGGGTTACTAGGGCAGTTGCCTGCTTACGTTGTATGATTGTAACGTCAGATAAAAAGTGACACATTTTTATTATGACATCAGGTACTTGAGTAACAGATCGGATCGAATCTTAGGTAGTTTATGGGGAATCTTGTGCACCCCCCAGTGGAACCTGTTTACTAATGCGGTCAGTTTGTTCCATTTGTGTTCAAAAGCATGTGGTCCGACTCGAGCACTAGTCTGAATGGAGCGACATCTAGCGGTAGAGTAGTTTTCTAGACATGGTTGACTACTATGTCTAAACCTTACTATTATTGATATTGTTGTTATTGTTGCTGTTGTTGCTGTCGTTGCTATAGTTATTGTTGTTGTTGTTGTTGTTGTTGTTGTCGTCGTCGTCGTCGCCATTGTCGTTTTCGTTGTCGTTGTTGTTGGTGTTGTTGCTGGTGGTGGTGGTGGTGGTGGTGGTGGTGGTGGTGGTGGTGGTGGTGGCGGTGGTACTTTGCAATTCTCGTCAATGTTGTGTTGTTAATCTGCGAGTCCATTGTGTATAGGGTTAATCAACGTTGGAAGTGCCTATTAATTTCTTCGATCATACGGCAGATCTTTATTAGTAATTTTTTGTTCTTCGTTGAAAGCAGTTGGTGAAATTTCGAAAAATTTGGTTTTTTATAATAGTGTTTTGGGAAGATTTCTATACGTTTATCGCTAAAGAATTCGCAGATGAATAGGTAATGAAATTCATCTCCTATTTCATTCAGGGTGCATAGTGGACAGATTCTTTCTTCCCGGGGTATGCCTTCCCACCGCCCCGTTTCTATTGGTAGCCGATGATTGCTTGTTCTAAATCTCGTGAATAAGATTCTGTTACGATCATTTAAGTTCATGAGATAATTTTCCATTTCCCAATTTATTTTAAAAGAGTGGTAGATTTTTCCCTTCCAAGATGTTTTTAATATTGTATGCAGATGATATTGTTTTGATGTCGGAGTCAACCCAGGGAATACAAAATGGATTAAATATCTTATATTACTACTGCAATAGATGGCGTTTAATGGTAAATGCAGAGAAGACAAAGGCCGTTGTTTTCAGACGTGGTGGACGCCTAAATCAAAGAGAAACGTTTCAGTATGAGACACATGAGCTGGAAGTCGTTAAAGAGTTTAAATATATTGATTGATTGATTTATTTCACAATAAGCCATATGCCCTTGAGTGTACATTTAAACAGTATATATAAATATATATATATATATATATATATATATATATATATATATATATATATATATATATATATATATATATATATATATATACAATTAAATTAGTAAGCTATACAAGTATCTAAATGCCTAATCTTATATCTAATACATATAACCTATGGGGTGAATAATACCATACACTACAATTCGTAGATCTAAACATGCTAAAGATTTCTAGGCATGTCTACCATATACAGAAATTATGACCGTGTTTGGATTGGACATGTTATTTCATGTACTTGAAGGAGATATTTCTTCTTAACCCTGATTATCGATTTCCAGAAAGCTATACAGATTAGCTGTTAGGTATCTTGAGGCTAAGTCGACTGGGCGCCGGTGCTGCCTAAGGCAGCAACAGCGCCCAGTCAAACCAGCCTCAAAACATCCAACAGCATGTCTATTAAATAGCAAAGAATTACAAAGACATACAATTTATACAACGTGTCAGACTCTTTGAGATTTGATGACTGTCTATATGGAACCCTTTGTGACGTAATGATTGTGACGTTATCATACACGCGCGGAACTGATTATGACGTCATACTAGGTCAGATGATGAATGGATACTTTGGAAAGGTGAATTCGTATGTGTCAGACTATTAATCGTTTAAGACTGACAGGCATTCATGGCGTCATGATTGTGACGTCATCTTACAGATCACGTAGTTGATTATCACGTCATATGATCAAGGGATATACTGGGAAAGGTCCATTTTATCATATATATGTATAGATCTTAAAGGTGCATATCCACAGCTGAATGCCCGACAATAAAACTGCTAAAACGACATGCTCCTAGAGGCCTAAACTGCGCACACAGATGCAATGAAACGAAATATATCCCAGCACGTGATGATTTGACCACGCATATTAATTAATATAATTTCTTTAAGCTGCCAAATTAAATTAGAGGCACGAGTCTCCCATTCAAATTCACAACTAACCGTACGAAATTTATTTGTATGGAATCAAATCATCATGCCCCATGACTCACCCCGCCCCACTACATCGAGGCACACAATCCAAGCCCCCTAAAGCACATAATCCCAACAATTCCATTATCAAGCATTCTGGCGCGAGCATACACCTTTAATTACTGTAAGTTTTATTGATTGTCTCGCGTAATTTATGATGATTTGCCTAAACAGGCTAAAATGCAAAAAAAGTCATCATATCATATCTAGAATAAAACAAATGGCCTAACGCTCATCCGGGACATAGAACCCTCAGATTCCGCATAGCAAGATATTTACCAAACAACGTTGATTGTGAACCTATTTGAGAGCTTACGACCACATACTTCTTGTAGCAAAGTTTGATAAATGTGCAAATGCGTTTTGACAGTTTCCGATGACCGCTTCCTAAAATGTAAGATGTTCACCAAAATTGCTCAATCAACCTATTACCGAGCACTATTATGTATATAATTTAGGGAGACTACGGTGTCTTGCTGAGGAAGCACTCATTCTACGAGTTCAGCCCGCTTCAAAAATGCGTTGTAAGTAAATTCCGCGAGTCCCTTCAGAACCTGATCATTTGTGGAATTTAATAATTCGGTCAATTTATAAACACTTGGGTGTTTCCAATAGTAGGGTTTTATACTTTTCTTTCGGTATTCTTGATATAGTGGGCAAACTAAAATAAAATGGTACTCATCTTCCAGATCGTCGCATGAGAAGCATATTCTCTCAATCAACGGTGTTGCTAAAGGTTTATGCCATCGACCCGTTTCCACATGTAACTTATGCGAACTCGTTCGAAGCTGGCACAACGCCTGTCTGTGTTTGGCAATTCTAACTTTGTCTAAATAGTGTTTATATGATAAATCCAGCGAAATATGTTTATAAAACCTACATTTACTTCTATTTTCTAATTGCCCCTTCCATTCTTGGGTGAAATTATCCATAGCCCTTTGCTTGTACAGAATAATAAAATGTCCCCTATCGAGATCCGCGCCTTGCGTTTCCCATACATAATTAAATCCGCGAGTACATAACAAATCTCGAAGTTTTCTGACCCAGTTATTACAGTAATTATTATTAAACCAGTCATTATACATTGCTTTATACAGACATTTTACTAATTTGTGATCGTCAGATTCCAGAATCTTGAACCAATATTTTAAAATTCTTACTTCTCTCATCAGGTACAGAGGCACCCTCCCCAACTCCCCCATATATAATACAATTTGGGGTACTTTGCTTTACTTTTAAAATCTGTTTACAAAACCTAAGATGACACTTTTCGACTTCGTAACCTCGGTGGAACCCCCAGACCTCACTACCATAAGATAAAATTGGTGTCACCAGTTTGTCAAACAGTTTACAGTAATGATCTGGCTTTAACCCTACAAACTTGCTACATGATTGTTGTAATGAAAATACAGCCTTTTGCCCTTGCTCCTCTAAAGTTCTCTGAGCCTCCGTAAATGAACCTGTGGTACTAAATAAAATTCCTAAGTATTTAAAATGTTTCACTATTTCTAATTCAGACCCGTTAAGGTACCACTTATTCCCATCTCCGAGTCTACCCCCGTGCCTGAAAACCATGACCTTTGTTTTGTCAATATTCACGGTTAAACACCATCGCTTGCAATAATCTGCTAGAATATCTAACTCTCTCTGCAAACTGCACCTACTTTCTGCCATTAATATTGTATATAGGTATCACTTTTGCGACTTCGGGCTCATTTCTCCCGGCACAGAAATGTCTTGCTGAGCAAGCTCAGAAAGCCAGTTTTTCCGTAAAGAAATATTGTTGCAGATTTGCGGGATTAACACCCAATCACTTGTGTATTTTATTCGATAAATTAATTCTACAGCTTCTTTATTACAGCAGCGAGGTTTGGGGATTTCATCCAGCAATGGATGTAGAAAAATGTCACTTACATTTTTGCAAGCAATTATTGAAGGCAAAACAAAGCACATCTAATTGTGTTGTCTATGGTGAATTGGGTAGGCTTCCGTTATGTTTTAATAGAGAAAATAGAATATTAAAGTATTGGTTTAAAGCAATAGAACCACAGACAAATACGTTAATAAGATGTATTTATGATGGTTTATATACTGATTGTACTGTCAATGCCCGGCCTAACTGGGTGAGTAACCTCAGGGACATGCTATGCAGACGAAGCTTTAATGATGTGTGGACAACAAGCTAAAAATGTAGACAAGAATATGTTCATATTGTATTATAAGCAACGCATGTATGATAACTATTTTCAAGAATGGTCAGGAATACTCGCAAACAGCAGCAAAAGCAGGTTATACAAGTATTTTTGTAATGAAATAAGCTATAAACATTACCTGGACAATGTAAAAATAATTAAATATAGAGAGGCTTTAACGAAAATCCGGACAGCAAGCCATCGATTGCGCGTCGAAACAGGCAGATGGCACAAACCTGACCCAACGCCACTGCCAGAGAGAATTTGCCCATTTTGTAAAGATGATATAGAAGACGAGTACCACTTTATCCTCATATGCCCACAATATAGCACTCTACATAAATATATTATTAAGCCCTATTATTATATGAGACCTAGTATTTTTAAATTCACTGAACTATTCCAACATCAGAATTCTACAGTCCTGGAGAAACTAGCAGCTTTTATTTACCATGCTTTAAAGGTGCGTATTGATTTGATAACTTGAGCCTATTCTCCGACTAACCATAAGTCTAATCTGTCTATGACTTCCTTGAGTTTCCACTATACTAATATTTGCATAGAACAAGAGAAAAACGTACAATAAATGCTCATTTGCAGTCCAAGAGAGGAGTGTTTCCGACAATTGAGCATGGGAACGACTGGCTCAGTACCAAGCCATGGTTGCGGTGCACAATTCTCATAAATACGCTTCCAGACCCGCAAATGGTCATTTAACACCAATCACAAACCAGAATGCTACCGGTTTCAAGACTGTCATCATTTGCAGACCAGTAGGGAGAATTTTTCGTTTATTGTAATTAATAGCCTGTATAATTATATGTGATTTTATTGCAAATTATACTATGAAACTGCATTGTATTCTAGTGTCCGTCACCAAATGCCTATGTGATTGCGCACACTCAAGGGCCAAGTGCCTATTGTGGAATAACATCTCTCTTTCTCTCTCTTTCTCTCTCTCTCTCTCTCTCTCTCTCTCTCTCTCTCTCTCTCTCTCTCTCTCTCTCTCTCTCTCTCTCTCGCTCTCTTACATGAGTGTCAACGCATAGTGGCAAATATGCAGCCCCCGGCAGGCGGGGGTGGAGCGGTGGATGGTTGGGTGTGGCGCGGTTGGTTTTAAATTGCTTGATTCAGTGGCCATTTACTATGATAAATCGCTTTTACTGGTTGATTGACGGTGGTTTCTATAAGGCGGGATGGTCTTATGATCACCTGGTTTAAGCTCTCTTGTGTCAGTCAGCAGCGCCTCAAAGCGCTCAAAATACTGCTTGATATATCAATTAAACATTTTGATGGTCAATATTTGTCGAGATATTTTAATTTTAGATGACTATTTTTGTAAATTTACCACTGAATTGTTTTTCGCCGGCTTGACCATTGAAGGGGTAATGGTAAAGAAAAGTGAGTTTTTAAGAGTCTACCAGCAGGTCGAGGAGGATTTTTGAAAATTTACCACTAGCATGACTGGAAGACCACTGCAGAGTTGGTTTTTGTCCAGTTGACTGGTCAGTTTGACATTAAAGGGTTAAGTTGACAGAAGAGGATTAAAGAACTACCATATTTAGTCACGTAAACAGATGCCCTTTATAGACAGGTTTAATCAAAGCCGGATTAAGCCTATATATTTGGGGCCCGGGCCTAATTAGATGTGGCGGCTCCTTATCGGGTGCGTCAAGGATGGAATGGCCGCCACGGCGCCGCCGCCACAACCACTGCCACCGCTACTAGCATTGCTACAACCAGCACTACTACCGCCATTACCACAACCGCCCACAAATAAAATAAATTCGTTAGGTAAGTGTCAAAATGCTGTTGAAGCTAAATTGAAGGCAGCACAAGCTTCCAGTCAAATTGGTTTCAAAATATTCAACAGCCTACGTATATCAGACTATAAAAGTGAGATACTGGGATTACACGTTCAAATGGGTAAAATGTGGTATTTTTTTATTTGGGTTCCTCCTTATTGTTCTGACCCCGGCGATGTAGCCCCATTAGCCCTGACCTTAATCCGGCTCTGGGTTTAATCGTAGGTCCGAGTATTTCATCCGAGAACAAGCAATCAAGACTAAAGGCAGGCTTACATATTGCGATTTTTGTCTAAAATTCGAGCACGGCACTACTCAGCTACGACCTAGGCCATTTTTTTAGAGAATCATAGACAAGCAGTGGTATGGCATTAACGCTGATTTAGAATATGAATCCCCGTATATAGTTACCGAGCTGACAGTGAAATACAGAGACATGGGTGAAAATAATTTGCACGTGGCATCGAAACGCGTCACCTTGAAATTCCTGTAATTAATGCGCACGCGCGATGCTGACCGTAAGGCAGTCAGAACGTACACACACGATTTGATTACTGCTTTGTTAAGATGTTCTCTACGACAGCTTACGACTAGGTCGGAAATATTGGCCTGTCAAAACTTTTCCGATTCTGTTACGACCCTTCCGATTTGGTTATTTCTTCAAAATCGTGCCGTGGTCGTACATTAGAACCATGTACATAATACGACCAGACTAAAATTCTGTCACGGTTTTCCTTACTGCGCCGGACCGTGGTCGGGTCTTAGACAAAAATCGCAATATGTAATTCTTACTTAAGGATTATACCGATGACATCAAATGCAATCGCAGGAAAGAGAGGGAGAGGGAGGGTGGGAGGGAGGGACTGAGGGAGGGATGGAGAGAGAGAGAGAGAGAGAGAGAGAGAGGGGGGAGGGAGGGATAACATGGAATGTTTATACAGTGCCTATCAAATACAATGCTCTAAGCGTTGTACAATGTTAACTATCAGTTTAAAAAGCGAACGTTTGAACTGGTATATCCGCTGATAGTTTCTGTACTATGACAATGAGTTGCTTGAAGGGGCCGCTTCAAATATTAATGGGAAGCACTTCTTATTTTTGTTTTGTTTTATCTGACCTGGCCAGGTTTGCAAATGTCTTGAAAGTGTCTCAAATGTGACGAGCTATGAATAGACCTTTCCAGGCTTAGCTATGCCTCGCCCATCTCTAGTTAACCTCCACCCACACCCCGCTCGTGTTGAAATTGATGGATCTCCCTGACTATCAATTTCCAGAAAACTATGCAGGTAAGCTGTTGCATATTTTGAAACTAATTTGACTGGGTGCTGTTGCTGCCTATGTATGGCTGTATGGCTGCAACAACGCCAAGTAAAATTAGTTTCAAAATATTCAACAGAATGTTTCTTAAATGGTAAAGACGTATAATTCGTACAACGTGTCGGACTATTACGCACGAAAGACGGATTAAATCGAGTCATTTATGCCATAATTAATTATGACGTCATCCTACACGTAACATAGTTGATTATGAGGCCATATGACGTCAGATAATGGATGGATAAACTGGAGAGGTCAATCGAGGGCTTCATTTCGAGCTACATTCCGTGCACATTTTACTCGTGTTGGAATTGATTTGGAATTTTTGAAACCTGATTTTTCAGAATCTAAGGCCGTGTTCTCACTGCGGAGTTAATCGGGAATAACGTCATACCTCCGTATGGCGTTCCCGCGGTTAAGTCTCTAGTGTGAACACGGCCTAAATTATATAGCTGTTGAATATATTGAAGTTAATTTGAAATATTTAGAAAAATGTTTTGTTAAATGGTAAAATCATCAAAGCCATTCAGACGCTTGCACTCGGACCGTTGATACTTTTGTCACAGAACGAGCCTCCATGTAGTGCTCAATTAAGCGATTCAAATTGGAAAGTTGTTGTCTAGGGGTTAAATATCGGGAGGATCTACCGTTAATCAATTCATTTGATCCGAATTGCTTAACTAAACCGAAGTTAAGTCAATGCAATTATGAGTCAAATGAATTCAAGATGGTGGATTGATAGACTCAAGAGACCCAAGATTGCGGTCTCTTTTTCAAATTGACTCAATATGGTAACATCATCTTTCGAAGATCCCATATGATGACTTCTTGACCTCAGAATGACCTTATAGGGCGATCCCAATATCCAAGAAGATACAGGGTTACGAAATGGAAAAACCAATCTGAAGTGTAAATCTATCGGAGACCCAAGATGGCCGCCAATGACAATTCTAGGATTTACCAGACGTCGACTGACGTTAAGTTAATATGACGTAACTTATGATTGGACCGTCTCGATGAACTTGGAAATCGAATGACGTGTGAATATTATGACGTAATCATAAAATGTGTCAAGATGGCGGACTGTCAATTCCTACTTGGATGACTCGTTGAACGACTCGTCGAGATTAAATTCTATGGTCCAATCTCAACGGTCGATGAATTGGTTGTTAATCAAGAATGTGGATTGGATATCCCAGATAAAGTTTTAAATTATTAATTCCTAAGAACGGACTTAAACTAACTGGATATTATTGTTGGCAGCGACTGCGTCAGAGAGGGTTAATTAGACAAAGAAAAACAGATACCAATATCAGTTGTTAAAAATATTTAATATATGTATAGCATTTCAATTAAAAATATCATCAATTGTACAGTTGGATAAAACCGAATAAAATGGATGAGATGGACGGACAGTAATGGTATATCACAGATAATTTGAATCACGATTGAACGAATTCACGATACATGCTATTTCAGCGAAAGTTGAAGCATCAGACCTACTATAATTCGGTTTATAAATCAGTCGTTACAATAGAATATTGATTTCATGCTTAGCAATTAAGTTATTGGACGTTTGGTCATAATCAGTTAATGTCTGGAGTAAAATGTTATCCCAACCATTAATTGCTTGAAACTGAAACGTACAAACAGCACTAAACATAAAGTTTTCGACCTTCTTGTCTCAATAAGTGACGGGATATGATTCAGTTTAAATAATGAATCGATTCCGTTAATTCGCGTTGAGTCGAATTATATAAAATCATGTAACTCAAATCTTTACTGATTTTACACGCTGGAAATAACTTCTACCATGGGTCTGAGAAATGTCCATTTTCGTAGGAATAGAAGATTATTATGAAAATTTACTACAGGAATGATTCATTTGTCACCGACTTTCATTACAGGTGCTAGTCAATATACCATTAAGTAATTACTAACCTATACTAATTAAATAATTAAGATGTGTAGTATATTATTTTTTGTGTTTGTTTGTGTAATGTCATACCAAATTTTGCATATCCTTCGTAGCGACATAAAGACTGTAGTCTGTCATAGTTGAGTTGCTCGAGCCTGGAGAGGTGGTCAAAGAAGATGATCCGAAATAGGTCGTGCGAATCCGGAATAATAATCGATATATATGTATGATATAAACACCGGCACAGGAATATAAGGAGCGTGACGTCACTGGCGAAACATATATGAGCAACGCCCAATGTGGGCGTTAAAGCACAATGACGTTAAATGAAATGGAGATCCAGAGGTGATTCGTTGAAGTCTATCCTCGGATGACTGCTGTTAAGAATCGTGTCCTGAAATGTAATTCGAAGAAGATAACTATATTACATCAGTATTCTGATAACTGATGCGTAGATGTAAAGAACGGGTTCGACACATCTCTATGGCGATTGAGAATGTTCGATGATGGATCTTTATGTTTGCAGCTTTTATGGGTGGAAAGCAATCCAGGAATAGACTGAAGATTATCGTAGAAGCGTTCGACGATGGGTCATACGATTAGAAGACCCATGAGCAGTTGAATAACTACTGAAGACGGTTCAATGGCGGGTTCGGGAGGATAAGTGGTTCCCCATGGCTGATTTGAACCCAGAGCCGACAGGCGTGATGGTAGGTCATCTAAGTGAGTTGTCCCTAGGGCGTGGAGCGGTGTTTGATAGCTGAGTGTTTATTGAAATGTGATCGCTGATCAGGCGAAAATGATCGACCGATCGATTACCTCAGTTCTCTTGTAGATTTCACGCCTCCTACATAGGAATCAATTACGGCACCTAGGACAATCACTACTAATTCAACTTAATATAAAACGTTGATATTCAACTACTTGGCATTAAAACTTAGCTTGTTCCTCTTAAAAGGAAACTCTACCGCTCACATAAAATAATAATAAGAAAACTTTAAAAAGAATTTCACATTTGTAGAACCAGACACATCTCGCTGGTTTCACGCCTGCCCAGACACTAATCTTGCTATTCACTGACACCTGCTTTCGCGGCAATTTTCGCGCCGAGATGCATGTATAGTGCCATATATGGAAGTTGACTGATCAATCATAGTATTGAGTGATCACTCACCCATATCGAAATCAGATAGAATAGTCCCAGATCAATTTAACCAATTTTGGATCATATTTCGAAAACATGGCATCTATCATGTCAGATTAACATTCTTAGGCCCATAAGCAGTTTATAAGCTGCCTTATTCAAATTTTAATTTTGTTTGTGACGTCATCAACGTAAAGTTGACGCGCGTCGTCTCTCCTTACACTTTCGAGACGACCCTTCCTCATTTGATCGTGACGTCATCTAATAAGTGACGTAATTTGATCATGATGTCAGCTATTTGAGTGACAGATGGGATCCCTTCGTTGCACGCTCAGTCTCCGCCCGATGGACCTTTCCATTTTAACTATGACCCGCCCATCTCTAGCTAAGCTCCACCCACACCTCACTCGTGTTGGGATCGATCGATCTCTGAACTCCCTGACTATCAATTTCCAGAAAACTACAGGTAAGCTGTTGCATATTTTGAAACTAATTTGACTGTGTGCTGTTGCTGCCTATGGCAACAACAGCGCCCAGTCAAATTAGTTTTAAAATATTCAACAGCATGTTTATTAAATTGTTGCGACATACAGTTCGTACACCGTGTCGGGCTATTACGAGTCAAAGTGTGGCCTAATAGAATCATTTATGACGTAATGATTATGACGTAATCCTACAAGCCACATAGCTGATTATGACGTCATATGACGTCAGATGATAGATGGATACTCTGGAAAGGTGAATTCCTTCCATCATGTTATCTTTAATACTGTAGTTCGGATCGACCAGTCGGGTACCGGCCGCACCAGCTAAGCTGGGTACGCGCCGGCCGTCCTGGATTCGTTCCCTGAACACGGCCCCCTGGGTAGAACCATAAGCATATATGAGCCTATGAGGGAGAGCACGTTGCGAAAACGACTAAGTTCATTAAAACGCATGATGCGCATCTAGATGCTATTTTTGATAGAGCGCGTAGTTACGACCAAGATAGGATGGCGCTTTTAGTGTACCGAAATGGTACCCTGGACTCCTTATTAATTGCCTATTCCCGTTAACTCTGGCCTGCTTCAAGACCACAATTCAACGGGCTTTTTAAATCTGTAAACCATTTCAAAATCGGTTAAGAAATGGCTGAGTTATCCACAGAAAACCCTTCTTGATTATCTTCAAAAACGTCATAACCACGTGGACGCAGAACTTCTAGAATGTTCTGGAACATTCGGCTGCGCTATTATTAGCTACACGCTGATTGGCTGTTGCTCGAACGATGCTTGAATGGAGCCTGCGCCTGTGAGGTTACGAGGAGTATAAAAGGAGATACGATCCAGAGATCGAGAGCACACAGGAAATTTGCGTTCGTTGATGATAGACGTGTTTTAGATTAGTGTAATTTGCGTCCATTATTGCGTTTGCGAAAAAATTATAGTGCTTAGTGAGACTAGAGTTTAAAGAACAGTGTTATTTGATAATTCTTTTCTTTAAGCTATTTTAAACATTTTCCGTTTGAGGCTCGTTCGCGTGCATCAAGCACTAGCTTTTCCGCCAGTAAAATCGTTGTTCTTGTCGGCCATTAGGGTTGTCTTGCTCGTTTGTATTTGGCGCCAATTTTCGAAAACAAAGCTTTTTATTTTTACGTTTATTTGCTGTGCTCCCCGAGTCGTAACTACAAGGTATTGTTATTAAATTATTTTAATAAATTTCGTAACTTTAAAATCTGTTTAAACCTTTTTGATCAATTTTCTTTTGGATGTTCGTCTGCGTGCGTTAGAACACTAGATTTTTCGCCATTCAAACAGCCGCATGTGTCGGCCATTAGTGATAGTCTTGATCGACTTCGACACCAATTTTCGAATTTTTTTTTTAAATCTTCCTTTCAGTGCTTAGTTGGAATTTTCGCGAATTTTACCGAAGGGGATGACACAGCACTGATATATTGGTAACGGTTACTAGGCATATTCTATCTCTTCTCTCTACACTTCCGCCTTTCACAGCCTACTCTACTCATCTCCTTAACACATTACTCCTACTGCATTCTATCCTATCTCTCATACTGTACCTACTAAATTTTCCTACTACACAATACCTTCTAAATAATCCACACCGTTGGGTAAGCAACATGGAGGAAGCTGACTTCCTCAAACAGCTGCCTGTAGTGGCGCATGATACTGGCGGTGGTCAACTGGACACAGCCAACGCGGCGCCAAATGGTGTCAAAGAAAACGACGAAGTGGCAATGGATGAGTTCACCCACGAACAGGTGGCCCAGCAAGTGGTGATCCTGGAGAGCAATCTCCAGAACACACCACAAAGCACCCCTAAGAAGGGCGGTGATACACCAGGCCCCAAAAGGAAGAGGATGGTCGGGGTGTTAGAGGAGGGGGAGGAAGTGGGAGGAAGGGAAGGCACTCCCAGCAAGAGGTCTCGGGACAAGGGGGCCTCCCCAGCGGGAGGGAGAGACCAAACCACCACGCAGAGCGGGGGTTCCCCAGGTGGTGCGTCCAGTAGGGAAGGGAGGGAAGTGGGACATAAGGGGGGGGGCAGAGAGATGGTACCCAGGGAAGGAGGGTCAGGGTCAAGGGACTCGCGGGAAATGATTTTGCGGGGTTAACCCGTATGGTAATATATAGGTTGCTGTATGCCATGGTGGGCATGCTGGCAGGCCTAGACAAAAGGGACGGGGAGGTTTTGGTAACCACCACCAGTGAAGGGCAGTTTCAGAAGCTGCTCAAAATCACAACGATAGGCAGCCACGTGGTGTCTATCGAAGAATACACCACAAAAAACACTGAACCAAAAAAAGCGGTAGGTGTCATATCGGGAGTCCCAAGGGACTTCACGAATGACGATATAAAGGAAGAATTGAACGCCCATGGGGAACGCAAAGTGGAGTGGGTGGGTCGGATTGGCGGAACAGCCAGACCGACCTATGCAGTGAAACTGGTATTCAAGTCAGACGAACTGCCAAGTAAGGTAAAACTGGGATGGATGCGCTTCAAAGTCAAGCCATACATCCCAGAGCCCGTCAGATGCTTTAGATGCCACCTGCTGGGTCACGTGGCAAAGCACTGTAGATCAAAAGCCAGCGCATGCGTAAACTGTGGAGGAAACCACAAACGTGAGGACTGCCAGCAGACCCCCCACTGTAGAAACTGCAAGGGGCTCCACAGTGCTGCATATCGCGGATGTCCGGCTTTGCAAAAAGCCAAGGACATCCTCAAGGTCAAATCGACAGATCAGGTCTCATACGGGGAGGCAAAGAAGAAGGTTACCCAGCAAATAAGCAGGGGAACTGAACAGCCAACTGGAATACCAGCACCTGGACCAGCCATACCTCTGGAAAGAACAGCATGGCAGAAAAGGGCTGAATCCGTAAGGAGGAAGCTGGCCACCCCCAGGAGGGACTGCTCAGTGACGAGACAGCAGGAAAGAGGGGAGGAGGCTCCTACTGAGCCACCTACAATAGAGACGGCCACGCCCACCCTCCCGCTTGGGAGTCCGGCCAGAAAAGCCGGCAAACAGGCCAAAAGGCAAACAAAAACGCCTAAAAAACCCGCCTGCAAAGGGCTCAAAGTCATAGGCAGGAGCAGGGCCCGAAACCAAAGGGCTGAACCAATCGGCACATTGGAGGTAACTCTAGTGGAAAAACAGGCTATCAAACCTGTGAACCCCACTAGCAGTACTGGCAGATGCAGTGACCTGCCGGCCGAGACCACCAGAGGGACACCAACGAGCGAGGTAAGTCCCACCCCGATTGTTGGAGAGCATAAAATTGTCTTAAATGTACAAACCTTCAGATTGATCATTGAGACGATCATATCATCAGTTTGCACTGACAACGAGGCAGCAAGGAACAAGGTTGATGTGGACGGCCTCGTTGCGAAATTCGTAGAACTTTGCTCCTCTTCGAACTAATCATGGGGGTCAAAATTCTTCAGTGGAACGTTCGAGGCACCCGGTCTAATACCAACCTCGACGAATTGTGGAACACATTCCACAACGAAAATGACCACCCAGACATTATATGTCTACAGGAAACCCGTCTGAAACCCAACCAGGATTTCAAAAGGTACAACTACAATGTCGAAAGACAAGACCGTACCACAGAATCTGCAACCACCCCTAGGGGTGAAGGCGGTGGCGGCATAGCGACCCTCATAAAAAGTAATCTTTCCTACAAAAGGTTGCCACAACGTGAGAGTAGCGTAGAGCACCTTACGATAGAAATAGAAATCAATCACGAAACTATTAATATTGTAAACGTCTATAGTCCCAGGTTGCACTCTTCCTCGGACTACGACAAGCTCCTTGAAGGCCTAGAAGGTGAAACAATACTTCTGGGCGACTTCAACTCCCACCATGCCCTATGGGGGAGCAAAACCACGAACCCCAAAGGCCGAGTACTAGAACAGGTTATTGACAACTACAACCTGTGCCTACTAAATGACCATAGACCCACCAGATATAACTCTAGTGATGGAGAATGGTCGGTCTTGGACCTGTGCCTCATAACACCTGGCCTACGACCAACCCCCAGCTGGGACATCCAAGACCAGCTCCTCGGCAGCGACCACCTCCCTATCAAAATACAGATAGGAAGCCTACAGAACAAGAACGAGGCGCCACTGCACAGGAACAATTGGAATCTGAAAAAGGCCAACTGGACCGAATACAAGCACATAATGGCCATGGAGCTGGAGACACCGATTACTAGTACCAGCACCGAGGAATATTATGAGCGGTGTATGGGGATTCTCTACAAGGCTGCCAACTCAGCCATCCCCAAATCAAAGCCAGACAATAACCCCAAACACAAACGCGTGCCTTTGTGGAACAGGGAGTGCCAAGAAGCAGTTAAGCTCAAGAAAATAGCCTGGAATAGACTAAAGAGAAACTTCAGCATTGAATGCCTAGTCGAGCACAAGAGACTACAGGCCAAGGTAACAAGAACCATCAAAAAGGCAAAACGCGATCACTGGCGACAATACTGCTCTGAAATCACTCGGTTCACACCCTCGAGCCAAATATGGCACAAAGCGAAAGCTATTGCCAGCGAAAAAACCAAATCCAAAAACCCCTTACCCACCCTCATAGCAAATGGGGTAAAGCACGCCAACGACAAGGAAAAAGCTGAAGTGCTTGCCACAGTCTTCATTGCAACCAGTAGCAGTGATAACCATGACCATGACTTTGTAGCTACCAAAACAAAGGTTGATGAGCATATCAATCACCTGTTCAGCTCAGGGAAATGCGAAGATCCTAATAACCGAGACATCAACAAAACCTTCAACAGAATGGAGCTTGAGCAAGCCCTTGGCAGAGGCAAAAGCTCCTCACCAGGTGAGGATGGCCTGAAATACGACATGCTTCGTAATATGCCAGAGGAGGGTAAACAAATGCTACTCAATCTCTACAACCTTGTATGGAGCTCTGGAAAAATGCCATCAGTTTGGAAAACGGGGATCGTGGTTCCTATCCCAAAACAAGGGAAGGACAAAACTGACCCAAGATCATATCGGCCAATCTCCCTGACGAGCTGTCTATGCAAAGTCATGGAGAGGATGATCAAAAACCGACTAGAACATGAGTTCGAACACAACGGTCTACTCCACCCTTGCCAGAGTGGCTTCAGAAAGGGCAGACGCACTACGGACCACCTAGTCAGACTGACGGAGGCAGCCAAGAAAGCCCTAGATGCCGGAAGAGGAAACACAACAATAGGAGTTTTCCTAGACGTTGAGAAAGCCTTTGATATGATGTGGCGAAACGGAGTCCTAAAAAAACTCTATGACTTTGGCTACCGTGGCCGCATCCTATTCTGGATACGAGATTTTCTCGATAACAGAAGGATTAGCGTCCGCGTTAATGGGCAAATGTCTAGGGAACAAACATTGGAAAATGGCACCCCGCAGGGTGGCGTAATAAGCCCCCTACTGTTCAATATCATGATGAGTGATCTACCCAAAGACATTGAAAAAGACCATGCACTGGGTCCCAACGCAATAGGCGGGTCTATCTTCGCTGATGACACAGCATTGTGGAACAAATATGCGAAGATAGACCGTGCACGTAAGACCATGCAGAAAGTTCTGGACATAGTCTCACGGTGGTGCAAAAAAAATGGCTTCAAACTGTCTGCGGAAAAAACAGTTCAAATCAATTTTACCAATGTTAAATACATAAACCATGATGCAAATCTGTACCTCAATGGTCAGAAAGTCAAGACATGTGCTGAAGCCAAATTCCTGGGACTAACATTTGACAGAAAGCTCACGTGGAACCCCCACATCAAGAGTCTGAGGGAGAGATGCTTCAAGCAATTAAATCTCCTTCGCTCATTAACAAAGCACACCTGGGGTGCAGACCTGCCGAGCATGCTTATGCTATACTGCGGCCTAATCCTGTCAAGGATAGACTATGGATGCGAAGCATACGCCTCAGCGAGAAAGTCACTGTTAGAAACCATTGACACTCTCCAAACAAAATGCCTGCGCATTTGCTGTGGTGCCTCACAGAGTAGCCCTCAAGATGCAATCAACGTAGAGTGTGGAGAAATCCCATTAGATCTGCGAAGAGAGGAACGGCTTCTCAAATTCTGGACATACCTACAAAGCTCTGCACCCACCCACCCTACCAGGGAGGTATGTCTTCCATGCAAGGAGCACCTAAGACACAAGGTACTGCCCAAAATGACCAAAAAGACCAAACCACCAGGCCTGTTAATGACAGAGCTCGTCAGTGCCACTGAACTGGTAAACGTCGAAATAGAAAGCTCAAGGCCGGCTCCTGACCCGCCATGGCTACTTCCGCAGATCAAGGCGCATGACAGCCTATCCTCACAGATAAGCAAGAAAGACCCACCAGCGCTAATCAAGAGCTACGCTCTGGAAAACATTGACAACAGATGGAAGGAGCACAGGAAAATCTATACCGACGCCTCCAAAATGCCCTACTCTGGCGAATGCGGAGCAGGAGTAGTCATAGGCGACCAGGAAGAAGTCCTCAAGTACAAGCTTCCGAATCACCTGTCAATATTCACAGCCGAACTGGTGGCAATTAAAAAGGCTCTAGAATGGATTAAAACAGCAAATCCAGGCAAATACGTTATACTCACAGACTCACTAAGCTCAGTGAAGAGCTTCAAATCTAGCAGCAGCAAGAGCAGGGACAACCTAATCAAGGAAATCCGGCAGCTGTATGCAACTGTGGTGACTGACAACAACACCGTGGACATCGACTGGGTCCCAAGCCATGTTGACATTAAAGGCAATGAACAGGCGGACGAGGCAGCCAAGCAAGCGCTCAAAGATGGAACTATGACCAGCATAGGACTCTCCAAGTCCGAAGCGAACGCCCTGGTCAAAAGCCACATCAACAGCAAATGGCAAAGACAATGGGACGAAAGCACAACCGGCAGATCCCTGTACAGAGTCGTCCCTGCAGTCAAACGCAAATACCAAAACCACATCCCAGGACGCCAAGGCGACATTGTATTACGCCACATCAGAATGGGTCGGATCAGCGTTAACCAGACACGAAAAAAACTCAACCTGTCAGACACAGACCAATGTGAGGCCTGGAAGGAGACTGAAACTCTAGACCACTTCTTCCTATGGTGCACTGAATATGCAGACATTAGAAAGGAACTCATCAATACGCTGAGAAAGGGACACTTCAATCTTGACCCTATAGAAGACATTATAGCGATGCGTGACCGACAGATCAACCACGAATTAATCAAGTTCGTGCTTGCATTGGACAAACACATCACATAATCAGAACACATTCTGATTAGCCCAAGACACCGACCGAGACAACAACTGAGACAACCCTCGTGAGGTGTCAGGTCCGAAACGCAAATCACTCCCCTAGGCGCATGAGGTGTCAGGTCCGAGGGGAATCGCATCACACTCTTTCCCCTAGGCGCATGAGGTGTCAGGTCCGAGGGGAAATACGTGTAAGCGAACGATTTGCTGTGTGCATGACCTATACAGTATGTTATCTCTGATGTCAAAAAAGCAAACACGTGAGACGGCGCAAGAAGCACTCTTCTGCGGCCTCTACGACCCTGGCCTGTCCTGCGGCACTTACTGCCTTCCAATCCCCGGCCTCTACTGCGGCATTTAGTGCCTTCCCACCATCGACCTCTACGGCTATTGTGGCATTTACTGCCACCCCACCACCGACCCCTATGGTCACTGCAGCATTTACTGCCTCACCACCCTCGTGAGGTGTCAGGTTCGAGGAAAAACGCAGATCACTTCCCCTAGGCGCATGAGGTGTCAGGTCCGAGGGGAATCGCATCACACTTTTTCCCCTAGGCGCATGAGGTGTCAGGTCCAAGGGGAAATATGTGTAAGCGAATGATTTGCTGTGTTGCATGGCCTATATAGTATGTTATCTGTGATGTCATTCTATGAATGTTACTAAATTCTTGAAAACCTTTTATCTGGCTTGACTATTCCACTTAAGGATCGTGACATTGTCATGAATTGATGACCCAGAGTATGTGAGTACATGCCCCAAAACACCTGTCCACACTGTCTGTTTTCTCCTTCTTTTTCTTTCAGCATTGTTCCCCTCCTTTTCTTTCAGAGCCAGAGCTGGAGCTGGAGCTAAAATGCAGCAACGAAAACAACAATGACAGACGGGCAGAAAGAGAGATGGAGGACTGGAATGGACAACAGAACAACAGATGGGCCGGCCTTGCGGCGGAACGCGAGGGATATGGACATGTGTCCATCTCATTCGTGGCCCGTAGGCAGGTATGCTTGTCTGTCGAACAGACTGACAAACCAATCAACAAATGGACAGACTGACGGACAACTCTGGGCACAGCAAGCTGCTGGAGTACGCTTAAGCAATGTACTTGGCCCCACTTGCTCAGTCTTCTCGGATGGGACTTTAAACTGAGGTCCCGTCATACAGTGCCCATCACTGTGTGAACGTGAGCTAGGGTTAGGTAGGCAAGAAATTTCGGCATAGTCAAAGTAAACCGGATGCTGAATGGATCCCTCCTCGGATGGAACCACGCAACATACGGATTACAAAACCAAAACCAAATTGCTAGAATTAGAATCTTTCGGAATTTTCGAGGGGACTATGGAGGGATGTAACCCGGATGACTGATCGAGTTCGTCCTCGGACGGACACAGTCACCATACGGGCTACCTAACCAATCAAAATCAAACAAGTGCGCGCTGGTGCCTGCTCGGATGATGGCCAGAAGACCAAATGGGTCCCAGGACCCGAAAGACCCCACACCCCAACCTCCCCACTCCCCCCAAAGGGGCCGGGAGGTCTCTGACCTAAAGCCCCCCCCTTGGGTGCATCAGGTCATAAGACCGTACGCACCTCCCCCGACCCAACACCTACCCCATCCCTTCCCCACCCCCGTTAGGTCCAGGTTAGGCCATCCCCATTACACACGCCCAAGCATGAGGAGCAACAAAAAAAAGCCATGGAAAAGAACAGCAACATGAGACAAAATCGAGAGACAAAGATCAACACACACACACACACACAGAGAGACACAAGCTAATGCACAAACCGACGTCACAAGAATTCACAAGAATTCAACAGAAACCATAAAGGCCAGGCGTGAGTCTAGACCCTAGCATTGGGAACTAGCATATAAACGCCTCAAATATTACAACACACACACACACGAGATCGAGAGCATCCTCGGCCAGGGGCCGAACAGGTTGGTTCTGTACCAGCTACTATTAGCGCGACAAACAACACGCGTATGCTCCGCTATGTGTCGGGGTTTTCTCCAGTAGCTGGCAGTTGCCCAACCCATCGCACTAAAACAATTTTGTAACTCCCTACTTACGGGAGTAATTTGGAACTTTCTGATTATTGTTCACGAATATCAAAATCTACTTCGGAACACGAATTTGCGGCGAGGCCTTTACGGCCTGAATATGTAATTCTACAGATGTAGAGGCAGGATGATCTTTGATGGATGACTCACTGGATCTGCCGGCCACGCCCAAAAGTGGTATTTCAACTGTCACCACACTAATATCGTGTAGGTTCTTCTGACTTTCGACCGCAGCAAGTAAACTCTGCCCGGTGCGTCTTCAGAGCTGGCTGACGTACCCAGCACTGTGAAGCTTTGTTTTGTATCTTCATTCGCATCTGACAACCCCCGCTTGTGATCGGGTTGTTTACACTTTCCATCCATGCCATCGGTGTATGGGAACTTTCTTCACCACAGTAGTACTATCGTATCTTTTATTGACTGCTCGTTAGACATCCTATTAGGCTTACAGTGCTGAGCGATGTATTCCCGCCGTGAGTGTTCATGCGGGAATCTTGTTTGCGGAAAACAGCTTGCGGGAACCAACCTGCGGGAACTTTCCAGCTTCCTGGGAACGCGTCAACTATGGAATGACGTATCAATTTCAGTAACACGGTAGCCTAACTTAAGAATGACTACCGTGTATTGGGCCGGGTTAGTAAATGGAGGCTATGGGAAATTATCGTCAATGCTTTTCTTCACGTGTTTGGATTCTATGTCAAGAAACCAAATTCAGGTTCAATGGATTAAAAACTGAAGGCCATTCTAGAAATAATTGGGCAATCGGACATATTTTGGGCAGAAACTGTAAATACAAAACATGTAGTTCAGCGAACAAAACACTTTAGACAGCAGACAGCAGTATGTAGAAAGATGGACACAACTCATAAATAATTCAACACGGCTAACGTTCTATAAAGAAATAAAAACTAAATTTGAATTCGAAGACTATTTTAAAATATTACCATATAGAGAATCAATAACCTTTTGCCATTTCAGAACACTGAACCATCAACTCGCAATAGAATCTAAAAGGTAGGTGGGTATTGACAGGGCGGAACGACTTTGTAATACATGTAACGTAGTAGAAACAGAAATACATTTTATTTTTCTGCTGCGAAAAATACACAACAGAAAGAACACAATTTATATCTGGAAACTATGTAAGGCAGAACACAACAGAGAAAACTCAAGGCTTGTTTGCGATCTGTAACAAACCAATACTGAATAGGTTATGCAAATATCTGCGGCTCTCAACAAAAAAGAAAGACCTGCTCAACATCACCAAGAACAACAACAACAACAACAACAACAACAACAACAACAACAACAACAATAGCAGCAGCAGCAGCAGCAGCAGCAGCGACAGCAACAACATATTTCAACGGCAGCAGCTAATTACGAAATAATTATAAAAATAATAATAATAATAATAATAATAATAATAATAATAATAACAATAATAATAATAACTACCGCCATAGTATAAATATATATATATATATATATATAAATATATATATATATATATATATATATATATATATATATATGTATGTATTTTTATTTTATTGACGCACTGGCAACGTGCGGCTTCAATTTCCATGTGCTAACTTAGCCGACAGTGCTGCACCCGTTAGTTTAATTTGTTGATCACCATTTCCCGGTCGGGGGATCGAACCGTCATCCTGCAACTCCGCATAGCATCAGCAACCAGGCATCTTTCCACTGGACCACCGCACCAAGACTAAAAGTCAAGGTTTGGCCGACCAGTTTTCATATGTCTGATATACTGACACACTGACGATTCATATGGGACTATCTGTGGATGCATCTGTCACAATCAATCCTAGGCTTTTACGCCTATTGTACTCTGACTCCAGCACGGCTCTGGCAGTATATGTATTTTTATTTTATTGACGCACTGGCAACGTGCGGCTTCAATTTCCATGTGCTAACTTAGCCGACAGTGCTGCACCAGTTAGTTTAATTTGTTGATCACCATTTCCCGGTCGGGGGATCGAACCGTCATCCTGCAACTCCGCATAGCATCAGCAACCAGGCATCTTTCCACTGGACCACCGCACCAAGACTAAAAGTCAAGGTTTGGCCGACCAGTTTTCACATGTCTGATATACTGACACACTGACGATTCATATGGGACTATCTGTGGATGCATCTGTCACAATCAATCCTAGGCTTTTACGCCTATTGTACTCTGACTCCAGCACGGCTCTGGCAGTATATGTATTTTTATTTTATTGACGCACTGGCAACGTGCGGCTTCAATTTCCATGTGCTAACTTAGCCGACAGTGCTGCACCCGTTAGTTTAATTTGTTGATCACCATTTCCCGGTCGGGGGATCGAACCGTCATCCTGCAACTCCGCATTGCATCAGCAACCAGGCATCTTTCCACTGGACCACCGCACCAAGACTAAAAGTCAAGGTTTGGCCGACCAGTTTTCACATGTCTGATATACTGACACACTGACGATTCATATGGGACTATCTGTGGATGCATCTGTCACAATCAATCCTAGGCTTTTACGCCTATTGTACTCTGACTCCAGTACGGCTCTGGCAGTATATGTATTTTTATTTTATTGACGCACTGGCAACGTGCGGCTTCAATTTCCATGTGCTAACTTAGCCGACAGTGCTGCACCCGTTAGTTTAATTTGTTGATCACCATTTCCCGGTCGGGGGATCGAACCGTCATCCTGCAACTCCGCATAGCATCAGCAATCAGGCATCTTTCCACTGGACCACCGCACCAAGACTAAAAGTCAAGGTTTGGCCGACCAGTTTTCACATGTCTGATATACTGACACACTGACGATTCATATGGGACTATCTGTGGATGCATCTGTCACAATCAATCCTAGGCTTTTACGCCTATTGTACTCTGACTCCAGCACGGCTCTGGCAGTATATGTATTTTTATTTTATTGACGCACTGGCAACGTGCGGCTTCAATTTCCATGTGCTAACTTAGCCGACAGTGCTGCACCCGTTAGTTTAATTTGTTGATCACCATTTCCCGTTCGGGGGATCGAACCATCATCCTGCAACTCCGCATAGCATCAGCAACCAGGCATCTTTCCACTGGACCACCGCACCAAGACTAAAAGTCAAGGTTTGGCCGACCAGTTTTCACATGTCTGATATACTGACACACTGACGATTCATATGGGACTATCTGTGGATGCATCTGTCACAATCAATCCTAGGCTTTTACGCCTATTGTACTCTGACTCCAGCACGGCTCTGGCAGTATATGTATTTTTATTTTATTGACGCACTGGCAACGTGCGGCTTCAATTTCCATGTGCTAAAAAGATATCAAGATTCCATACTGGATAGAGTTGTGGTCCCTCATTCTGTAAATCATGCACCTGGAACCCACCCTATATTCATGGATGACAACGCCCGACCACATCGTGCTAGAGCTGTGCATGAATACCTCCGCCAGAATGCCATCGAAACCCTACCATGGCCAGCAAGGAGCCCTGACATGAAGCCTATTGAGCCTATCTGGGACATTCTGGGAAACATGGTGAGAAGGAGGGATCCTCCTGTGCAGAACCTACAGGAATTAACAGACGCACTCCATCTTGAATGGCAACGAATACCACAGTGGCGTATCAGTCGGTTGGTGACCAGCATGAGACGTCGTGTCCAGGCCGTCATCCAGGCACAAGGTGGATATACCCGGTATTAATAATGACAGTCTCAAACTCGTGCACAGATGTTAAACTTCGTTTTCAGACACCATTAATGACAATCTAGCCACGTGTGTCAACTGTAGGGCAATAGTTGTCAGTTGTGTCAACGTAACCATATTCAGGCCTCGTTTTCAAGTTCAAACAAAAACATACAGTGTTTCCCCACCATCATAATCAGCATTCCTCTAGTTGCATTATTACCTCTTGCACTAAGATGGATGGGTACATAAATGTTTATGCTATTGCTTTGTTCATAGCACATGAATATACCCTCGCATGTGCGTAAAAATAGGGTGGTGCTTAACTTTTGCACAGGTATATATATATATATATATATATATATATATATATATATATATATATATATATATATATATATATATATATATATATATAATAATAATGTCTACCCCATATGCTGTGTAAATGGTCTGGGTGAATAAAGAAAACTGAAAACTGAAACTATTATGCCAGCTGTGGCCTTTTGTCACTCCGATAGAAAACACCGGGTTTGAGATAGTGAAATTCTATAGGCTAAGCAGGATGTAAGAAAGATTATGTTCAATATTAACAAAAGGCAGAAGGGGCCTGTATCGCTTATCTGGAACAGCATCGTACTTACATTACGACCACTCACATAGCTACGCTGTTCGGGAACGTAGTGGAAGGGCGAGGACCGTGCTATAGGACGATGCTGGAGCATATGCACTTCAGTAGGAGGTAATCGTAACTAAGCCAGTGTTCAAGGCCGCTTAGCGAGATCGCCCAATGCCGAATCGAAAGCGAGGCTACCGGGTCGTTCCGCACAGCGGTTTACTGAAATCAACTGGCGTCATCACGTCAATTAACATTGCTAGTCGCTTTCACGTTGTATCGCAATTGTAATCGTAATCGTATCGGTCGGCGATGATCTTTAAAAATATCAGAAGCTACAGAAAATATGTAGTTTTGAGAAAATATGTGTTCTGAGAAGCCTTCTCCTATTTACGTGTATTTCAATGTAGTTAAACTGTTCTTAATGGGTACCCGACCATGTCTCTCAGTTGTGACATTTCGCCAAAAACTATATGAGGACGGATAACTGGCTAAGATTTGGCCACGTTGACGTTGTAACACAGAGAAATTGTGTGAATTCTGCTATAGGCCTACTAAAAGTAGACTAAAATATGCTTATTTTATTCTAGCTGTGCTCTGTGGAAGTAAATAACTAGACAATTTGTTATGACAGTGGATATAGAATATATGCAGCTAATTATATAATGCGCTATAATAATATGCATGCTTAGGGCTTACATAACAATTCTCAAATGCTCATATTAACCCTTCGAGCAGTGAGTTCCCAGAATCTCAGTTTCAATGTAATAATAATAATAATAATAATAATAATAATAATCTTTATTTAAGGAGGGCATACATCGTCAGTAAACTGTTCTTCCCCGAGGCCCTCACACACACACGCACACCCACCCACACACACACACACACACACACACACGCGCGCACGCGTGCACGCACACACATACATAAATACATACATACACATATACGCGCAAGGTCGTACACGGTCATTCACACACACACACACACACACACACACACACACACACCCACCCACCCACCCACCCACCCACCCACCCACCCACACACCCACCCACCCACCCACCCACCCACCCACACACACACCCACACACACCCACACACACCCACACACCCACACACCCACACACCCACCCACACACACACACACACACACACACACACACACACACACACACACACACACACACACACACACATACACATACACATACACACACACACACATACACATACACATACACATACACATACACATACACATACACACGCGCGCGCACACGCACACGCACGCACGCACACACACACATATACACGCACGCACGCACGCACGCACGCATATATATATATATATATATATATATATATATATATATATATATACACCTGTGCAAAAGTTAAGCACCAACAAAAACAATAGAACGTAGAAACATGATGGTACAACTAGGCTGCCATACTTTTTGTCCCCGCGTTAGCTGACATAATTCCAAGTACGAAATGCACATGCATGCATGACTTCACGCCGCTTGATGTCCGTGCGTGGCGGGAAACAGCACACGTGTTCAGTTATGTAAAAGTCCAGTTTGAGGTGTAAAACATTACATACAGATTTAGGCGACAAGATTAGGAATTTTGTGTTCATGACCGTGGTTTATTTGGACAGAGAGAATTAGCTCTTGATTGTGAACCGCTATGGCAAGACGAAGGTTAAGTGATCGTGTGAAATGGCAAATCATAGGCATGCATACCACTTGTATGTCATGCAGAGAGATTGGCAGACAGCTGAACATTAACCATACTGTAATCAGTCGTTTGATTGCAAAACATGGGCAAACTAACGAGGTGAAGGACAGGCCTAGATCTGGAAGACCGAAGAAGACTACTGCCCGTGATGATCGAGCCCTAGTACGCCTTGTTAGGAGATCTCCATTCACCAACAGCAGAGTGCTCAGCCAGCAATGGGAAACGCGCAATAGAGTGTCAATGTCTACCGTCAAAAGGAGACTGTATGCTGCTGGCATGAAAGCTAGGAGACCTGTCAGACGTCCTCTCCTCACTGCACACCACAAAGAGGAGCGTCTGAGGTGGTGCAACGAAAGAAGACACTGGAACATGAGATCCTGGAGACGGGTACACTGGTCCGATGAATGTGGGTTCCTGCTTCATGCCACAGATGGTGGAACTCGTGTATGGAGGTCCAGACGCACGGCGTACGACCAACGTAACATCATGGAAGAAGTTCCATTTGGTGGAGGTTCCGTTATGATATGGGGGTGCATCTCATTTGATTGTAAGCTGGATCTGTTGACTGTACCTGGAACACTAAATGGACAAAGATATCAAGATTCCATACTGGATAGAGTTGTGGTCCCTCATTTTGTAAATCATGCACCTGGAACCCACCCTATATTCATGGATGACATCGCCCGACCACATCGTGCTAGAGCTGTGCATGAATACCTCCGCCAGAATGCCATCGAAACCATACCATGGCCAGCCAGGAGCCCTGACATGAACCCTATTGAGCATATCTGGGACATTCTGGGAAACATGGTGAGAAGGAGGGATCCTCCTGTGCAGAACCTACAGGAATTAACAGACGCACTCCATCTTGAATGGCAACGAATACCACAATGGCGTATCAGTCGGTTGGTGACCAGCATGAGACGTCGTGTCCAGGCCGTCATCCAGGCACAAGGTGGATATACCCGGTATTAATAATGACAGTCTCAAGCTCGTGCACAGATGTTAAACTTCGTTTTCAGACACCATTAATGACAATCTAGCCACGTGTGTCAACTGTAGGGCAATAGTTGTCAGTTGTGTCAACGTTCAAACAAAAACATACAGTGTTTCCCCACCATCATAATCAGCATTCCTCTAGTTGCATTATTACCTCTTGCACTAAGATGGATGGGTACATAAATGTTTATGCTATTGCTTTCTTCATAGCACATGAATATACCCTCGCATGTGCGTAAAAATAGGGTGGTGCTTAACTTTTGCACATGTGTATATATATATATATATATATATATATATATATATATATATATATATATATATATATATATATATATATATATATATATATATATATATATATATATATATATATATATATATATATATATATATATATATATATATATATACATATATATACATATATATATATATATATATATATATATATATATATATATATATATATATATATATATATATATATATATATATATATATATATATATATATATATATATATATATATATATATATATATATATATATATATATATATATATATATACAATATTATAACACAAGTAAAATGACAGTTAAATTAGATAATTAACATTTGTTCATTTTCAATAGATATTACTAAAACAGTATTGCAGAATAATTACATCGTCGAATGTCGATTTTTGAACACATTCATTCACACACACACACACACATATATAGCTATTTAGAAATATACAAGATATGCAATATTAGAACACAAGTAAAAAGGTGAAATCACATTGCCCATATATCACTATAATTTAGTAAAATATTCATGTGTATTTGATTTGAATGTCAGCAGAGTAGAAGCCTGAGTAATCGTTTCAGGCAGAGAATTCCACAGTTACGCTGCAGTGTATTTGAAGCTTTTTCTGCCACATTCCGTTTTAATCCTAGGAAGTTGTAGGTGATTGCCTGTTTTGGAACGTAAATTTCTAGTGTGCGCCACCCCAACGGAAGTGAACATGTCTTTCATGTAACCAGGGGCCAGACCATTTCTAGATTTATATGTCATAATACCCATTTTAATTTGCATTCTTTTAGTTAAATTTGTCCAGTTTAATGTTTCATATAGTTGTGCAGATGGTGTCCTGTAAGGCATGTCAAATATCACCCTAGCAGCCCGTTTTTGTAGTTTTTCTAAGCTATCCAATAATGCAGGCGAAGACGGGCAAAATACAAGACTACAATAATTAATGTGTGAAAGGATATACGACTTATAGAAAAGATTTCGTTACTCAATGCTAAGATAATGTTTATTTTTCCGTAGAATATAAATCAAGGACGAAATCTTTTTACAAAGTTTGTCTATATGTTATTTCCATGCAAGCGTATTGTCTATGTATACTCCTAAAGGTTTGTCAGATTCCACAACATTTAAGCTTCCACGATTTGTAGGGATTATACCATTATTATTTACTCGTTTCAATTTATGCTTAGTTCCTAACATCATACACTTAGTTTTTGTTAACACCATTTTATTATTTATACACCATTCTTCTACAGACTTCATACCGTTAATTAGACATTTGAGCTAGCAGCATGCATAGTTGTATCACCAGCATACATATCCATAAGATTGATGACACACATATAGGTAAATCGTTAACATATAAAATGAACTGAAGTGGCCCTAAAACTGAACCTTGTGGTACTTCTATATCGATGGGCAGTGGTTTAGAATTATTTCCAGAAATTGAAACGTATTGTTGGCTGCCATTTAAATATGAAGAAAACCACTCTAATGAATTATAGCTGAATTTGTAAATACTTAATTTTTGTAATAGGATGTCATGATTGACAAGATCAAAGGTCTTTTTAAAGTCAATCATAATAGAACCAATACGGTCGCCATTATCTATCGAAAAGCGCCATCTTTCTACTAGATTTAACAAAGCAGTTTCACATGAATGGTTAGGTCTGAAGCCTGATTGCGACTCCACTAATAAATTGTACTTGGTTATACATTTATAAATATGATCATGTATGTGCCGTTCAATAACCTTAGAGATAATGGATAATATAGAGATAGGCCTATAATTGCTAACATTGGTTTTTGAATCAGATTTATGTAGAGGCTTTACTTTTGCACATTTCCACATTTTGGGGAATTATCCCGTAGCTATGCTTTTGTTTATAATAAGTGTAATTGAGGGTGCAATTATCGATGCTGCAGCTTTGAGGAAGTGTGCGTTCAATTTATCGTAACCAGATGACATATTTGTTTTTTTAAGTTGCTAAGTTCTCTGGACACATATTCAACGGTTATATATGGAATTCGAAACTCTATATGTTCTGGAACTTTATTAAAAACATGATCTGATAGCTTATCAAATGCCATTGGCCTTTGTTTTATCATGGAGCGTGTCAGTTTTGACTCGATTGTACTTAAATATATATTAAAATGTTCAGATTGGATTTGTGGGTTTCGAATTTCACTTCCATTATCATCACAGATTATTGAAGGTAATTTGTTTGCCTTGGGATTTATGTCATTAAGAGTTTTCCATATATTAGCCGGATTATTTTTGCCTGCTTCTAATTTATTTGCAAAATAATCTCGTTTAGATGCTTTAATCAAATACGCAACTCTTTTCTTTAACGTTTTAAAATTCAACATGTTTCCTACTTTTTTATGATAATCCCTTTCTTTCGTTTTTAAAATTTCTCTGTTCATCCATCCAGGTTGACATACACGTTTAACTCTGCGTTCAATGACAGAAGCGTGTTTATTTATAATGTTGATGAATTTTGCATACCATTGATCAAGCGCTTGATCAGGACTACCTAAATAACCTATAGAACGCCAATCACATACAGACAGGTCACTAAGAAACTTAGCTTCAGTAAAGCTATTTGATGCTCCTGTTGTTGCGAATTTTGAGTTTTGAATGGTTTACAATTGCGTACAGCGAATATTGTATAATGCTCACTTAGTGGCAAAGAGCCGAAATGTGATGATTGAATTTTGTCTTTATCTGTGACATACACATGGTCAATCAGTTTAGATGTTTTCTCAGTAACTCTGGTTGGATTACGTATAAGTTGCTCTAAATGAAAATGTTCAATTAAAGACTGCCATGTATGATTATCTGCTTTAATATGGCCGAAATTAAAATCTCCTACAAGTATAATGTCTGAGTTTTCGGAATATGGCTTTTCTAACATAGCTTCAAATTCATCAATCCAGATAGCGGGTGAATCAGGGGGTCTATAGACACAGCCCAATAGGAAAGGCTTGGTCTTAAAGGGTCTAATTTCAATCCATAGAGTTTCCAGATCATCGGTTTCAAAATTTAGTTTCCTCACATATGAATAGTTATCAGCTATATATAGTACAATTCCACCACCGTCCCGTTCTTTTCTGTCCTTTCTTTCATTAACATAGCCTTCAATTTCAGTGGAGTTATTTGGGATTGTAGATGAGAGAAATGTTTCAGTGGTACAGAAAACTTCAAGTTCTTTTTCAGACTTCTCCATAATCAGTTTTAATTAGTCAATCTTAGGCACCACGTGCTGTACATTTAAATGGCCAATCCTAATTCCTTTAGAATTAATATTGAAAGACGGCAGATCAATGGATTTAGTAGTAGTAGTAGTAGTAGTAGTAGTAGTAGTAGTAGTAGTAGTAGTAGTAGTAGTAGTACAACCAACTCCCTCGCCACCACCACCACCACCATAACAACCGCCGCCGCCACCACCACCACTACTACCCCCACCAACACCATCATCACCACCGCCACTATCATCATCATCATCATCATCAGCAGCAGCAGCAGCAGCTGCAGCAGCAGCAGCAGCAGCAGCAGCAGCAGCAGCAGCAGAAGTAGCAGCAGCACCGTCAATTACGCCATCATCATCATCATCATCACCATTGGCATGATCATTATCATTGCCATGATCGTCATCATTATCATTATCATCATCATCATCTTCATTGTCATGATAGTCATCATTGCCATGATTGTCACCATTGTCGTGATCATCACCATTATCGTGATCGTCATCATTGTCATTATCGTCATCATTGTCATGATCGTCATCATCGTCATTGTTTTCATGATCGTCATCATCGTCGTTGTCTTCATCATATAGTATATTATTAGCGCGTAAGCCACATTTTGGCAAGATACCACTATTAATCGTATTGTTACTGAGTAGTTGATATCTATTACTGAGCAGCAGATTAGAATAATTATGATACTCATTACAATGTTTGGACTCATCACTACATACCATACATACTGAATTGACATCACGTTTACTTGAGGAGCTTACTGCGGGAAGACCAGACAGTTTTACATTCATATCAATGTCATTAGTCAGTCCCGTTAGTAACTGCATCCAAACTGTTCAAACACTTAGTTTTGCTTATATTGTATTTAAATTTGTTTGTTTGGCCCTACTTCTTGGCCATGTTCCTAATAGACTGAACACGAGTTTAATTTGTGACCGGATCCCATACAACTCCAGCAACGGACAGGCTGACCATGCCGACACTTGGTGTACCTGTGGTTGGGTTCACCGCAAAATTTACACGACGGCGACCTGACGATTGGAACATAGTCATTCAGACACTTAACAAGAACTGATGATCCACGACTGTTTATGTGCAGCTTATCTGCTTGATATAACGCGTTGTCTATGGAACCAGGCCTATATGATGGATAAAAGTAATCTGCGGACCTGGTCATTGAGAAGTTTAGAAAATGTTCTCTCACCTCAAGATGCTTATTGAATGAGCGGATGAAGTCCTGTCGATACTTTGCATCACCACGGGGACATAGCTCGTATATACGTATTTTGCATTCTGATACTAGCGTTTGTAGATCCATAATTAAATTGTCCATGGATATAAGGGCATCAGCTAATGATCCATCAGAATTATTTGTACCTGCCTTAATAATTATGTCTTTGTACGTATGTAAGTCGGAACTAAGTAGTTTGGAGTGAATATCCTCTATCTTCACTCCTCTGAGGCGCATAACATCGACCGAATCTTCAAGGCCATTGGTGTTCACGCCTTTTATTATAGAACTCCCAATTATCAATGTCTTTTTAGGAAGTGTGTTGCTTACTAGCGGGACGTGTGTTGTAGTAACGTTCTCATTTACCTGCGGGATACGTTCATGTAACTGATCTCGTGCAGGCCCATTAACCACTCGCGCGGAGCTTATTTGTTTGGAAGTCTTTGGTTTAGGAAGCCTTGGCGCTGGCATAGGTTGGTACGCGATAGATCGTGGATATTATGATGAAGGTGTATTATTAACTTTAGATTCATCAAGAGTTCCATTCACGGTAGCTTCCGTGACAGCCTGTTGGGTGGTACATTGCAAAACAATATCAGTAACATCCATCTGATTCATAACCCGACTTCTGTCATTTGTTTTGTCTCTGGGCATGTCATCACACCAATTTCTTTTGTCATTTTAATACATTTAGATTGTAAGATCTGTTGCAATCCAGTAGCGACAATGGACCTTTCCATTTTTACCCATGCCCCGCCCATCTCTAGCTAAGCTCCACCCACACCTCGCTCGTGTTGGGATCGATCGATCTCTGAACACCCTGACGATCAATTTCCAAAAAACTACACAGGTAAGCTGTTGAATATTTTGAAACTAATTTGACTGGGTGCCCAGTACAATTAGTTTCAAAATATTCAACAGCGTGTTTATTAAATAGCAAAGAATTACAAATGCATACAATTCATACAACGTGTCCGACTGTTTGAGATTTGGTGACGGTCTATATGGAACCCTTTGTGACGTAATGATTGTGACGTCATCATACACGCGCTGACCTGATTATGACGTCATACGAAGTCAGACGACGGATGGATACTCTGGAAAGGTGATTTCTCTCCTTGTACATGTATGACGGACGTGGTTGGGTAGACTGTAACTGTTACATTACACGAATATTTTAGCTCCCAGTCAGGCCAGCTTGAAAATACCCATCGGGATATAGTGAATGATTTTGGTTGTGGCCTTTTGGTTTGGAAGGTATACAGTATATTAATGTTACTGGAGCCATTGGCCCAGTTCAGTGAATAGAGTAGGGTGTTTTATAGACTGACAAATTTGGGGGCCGTATTCCCCCCTTCCCCCCCCCCACCCCAACCCCCTTGAATCCGCCACTGGCGATAAATGAGCGAAATGCTTATTTTAAAAGATCCCGCTTCGTTACCTGGAATTACGACCAGACAACCTGGGCCGGCCAGGTTACAATAGGGTGCTTCAATTTGCTGTTATTGACACAAGTTTGTGTAGAAGAAATGAGCTTTTACAGCTATTAGTATGCCATTTAACGGTTCATATTCACACCAGAATGCTCTAAAATAAAGTTATTTACATTGTATACATTTAAAAGCTTAAGTTGTATACCTCAATGTAACAAAGATTGATGTCATTTCGAATAAATTAATATAATTTTTTAATTGTGAAGTTGAAATAGAGGCACTTGTCTCTACTTCAGTTTCACAACCAAGAAAAATATATTAATTTGTACACAATGGAATCATCATATGTTAAGATTTATTTCGTTTCATTACATCTAAGCCTCTAAATGTATTCAATTAAAATTTTTTTATTTTCAAGCGTTTAGTGTGAATATACATAATTTTTCGTCTCGATAGGCAGTATACAGGTAATTAATAGTGTTTTTTTCATAAGGTAAATCGTGGATCAAATTATCATACGCGGTTCAACGACCCGGTAGCCTCGTTTTGAGTTTTATGGCTTTTCCTAGATACGAATAGCGTCACTTCTGAATACGTCCTATTAGAAATTGGAGTTGACCAGAATTGTATCAAGAACACAGAGGTCATCTTTCTTTACGTATCAACTTCCCTTGAACAAAATTGTGGCTCTTAGTCCTCAATCATGTCTCCCAAATTGCGTCGAGAGAGAGAGAGAGAGAGAGAGAGAGAGAGAGAGAGAGAGAGAGAGAGAGAGAGAGATCAAATTTACCACACCAGTTAATAATGTTATCATACTCATCACAAGCATGTCAGCGGTTGTATAGCCAGACCTGCCTACAACAGACGACGACCCGCACGGAACCGCCACAAAGGCTAATTTCCACATATGTTTTAGTGATCACATCTTGGTGGCCCATGTGGTGGTCGTTATCGTCCAGTTTATAGATAGACAGATTACACAACTAACTGTCAATAATATTAAAACTATGTGTTTCTTATAAAGCTATGTACCTTTCTTAGTAAAGCTTCATTAATTTCAATTGGAAAATATATTACTAGATCACAACAAAAGCAGTACGCCAATAAAGTTCCCTTGAAGAAACTTGGTTCAGCTGTTGCCTTAGATGACCATTCATGAGTTATGAATTGATCTCCCAAGCGGATTCGGAAAAGATGTTTTTTAAACGTTTAAAAAGTCGGCCAAAATCCAATATGTGTTGCCGGGTAAATTGACCGGCCGGCTTCGTTTGAGCAGACCGGTATCACTATGGCCTAAGGACGCTTTCCGTCAAATATACTTAGAATCGGCCACGTAGAAGCAGACATTTAACATTTCCAATTGATTTAGTACCTGGGAACTTTTGGCGGGAAAAAGATCCAACAGCAGCTCTGGATCAAATAATACTCTTCCTGGTTTGCAAATGGTCATATTCTATAAAAAGAGCATTACAAGTTTAAATACCAGCTGATTATTTGTAATCATTCATCCCTCAACACTTAAACATTTCGAGGCCACAGACTAGTTACAACAAATACTTGAAGGCGTAAAAATATGTTAGTTGAATACATTTTGAAGTAGTTTGTCTAAAAGCTGTTGCTGCCCATTGCAACATCGGATTCAAGTCAAATTCCTGTTTAAAAATCTTCAACAGCCAGTAAGTATGGATCAACACTCTAAAATTGAAATAAAAAAGTTAGCGCTTTCAAGACTGGAAAAGGTGAAAGCTTAAAATATAAGCTGCATGTTGTGGTAAAATAATTCATGAATCCATTTCCTCAGACAAACATATGACGTCATAATCAACTAAGTGACGTGTAGGATGACGTCATAATTATGACGCAACTAATGATTCGATTAAACGTCTTAAACGCTTCATAGTCCGCCAGGTTGTATGAATTGCATGTCTTTACTATTTAATGTTGAATATTTTGAAACTAATTTAACTGGGCGCTGTTGTTACCATTGGCAGTAGCAACACCCATGCAAATTAGTTTCAAAATATTCAACAGCTTACCTGTATAGTATTCTGGAAACCGATAGCCAGGAATTTCAGGTATGGATCGATACCAACACGAGCGAGGTGTGTGTGAGCTTAGCTAGAGATGGGCGGGGCATATACAAAACAGGAGAGGTGCATTAGTTTGGAAGCTATTGCAACACACTTATAGACAAATGTGTTTCAAAATATTCAACACTCGGCAAAGGGCCGAGCTTAGGACCCAGGGGTCACCGCGCAAAGCTCTTACCTGGGGATCTCAGACCTGCGGTTATGATCGCGAGTCCCGTTGCAACCATAATGCCACTAGGACCCCTGATGACAGAGGACTAACGGATTTGGCCAGTGGTGTAGCAAACGTAACGAGCTCCCGCACCACTCACCCCTTCCAGCGGGTGGGGGTTGGTGGGTTCTCCCCTGGTGGGTTCTCCCCGGGAGAACCTTGAAATTCAGATGCTCGGAGAGGAGAGGGCGTCTCCTACATTTCTGGAGGCAAATATTAATCTCTGGCCCGGTGGAATATTTATCTAGTTTACTTAGTGTTTTTGCCTTTCTATAATCTATAAAGCTGGGGCCGAGTGATCCAATGCCATACCATACCAAACTGTGGCTATATTAGAGACAGTACTTAACTTTTAATACGGAGGATGAATTGCAACCAGCTATGAAAAGAAGCTGTACAATTCTCATTGGACGGAAGCTGTTAACGTTGCTGGAGACAATCACGCTAGTAACACTGTATTCCGCTGGTATTGCTTATTATAGTTCTTAGAATGACTATTCCTAATTTGCTAAAAGTAATAACTAGGCTGTGTGTCGCACATGGCCACAAATACAAAGTAGAAAAATGGCTTATTAGGTTGACTGCGACGCAACCTCATCCAGAGAATTTTGTATTTTTAGCCTTCATCTGACGATTTCTGATGCATTTTATAGATCTACAAAGGAAAATATTTGCAATATATGAATTACACTTGCACCTGTATGGCAACGGGGACAGTTCTCATAATAGATATGACCCGTCATCAATACCTCGGGGCAAAATAGCTGTTATTTTAATCAATTCCAAGCATGTATATTTATAAAAAATGCAGCCATTTATAACAAATGCAGTCATTTATAACAAATGCAAATTCATTTTTTTCAGTCTTGACCTCAATTTCAAATTTCTAGTGACAGACACTGGTCGCATTGCGACATACGGCAAAATAAATGTACAATATTTACAGAGTACTTAAACTATTAGTATTCATGGAATCACAGGCCCATTTGAATGGATTGGCCTCCCCAACAGTTGCGGGGTTGAGGGGGGGGGGGCGGTTGTTATAAACGCTACACCATTGGAGTTGGCCACAAGAGTTGAAAGGAGGCTGTAGCTCAGGCGGTAATGAGCAAAGCTGTGAAACTGGTGACCCCAGGATCGCGTCTCTGTTCGGCCATCTGAATCAATTTCAATTCAATTCAATTTATTTACAACAAGACTTTTACAAGTATGTGGGTGACATGATATTTGCATCTTATTGTGGTGGACACGCATTTATAATGTTGCATATTATTATTATTATTATTATTATTATTATTATTATTATTATTATTATTATTATTATTTTTGTCAGTGTTACCATTCATTTATTATTACTATTATTTTTATTATTATTATTATTATTATTATTATTATTATTATTATTATTATTTAGAAGGTTATACAATATAAGTCTGGTTTTGACGTGATACGCATCCCAAAATAAGCATAGTGTGAAGGACTATCGATGGAAATCATTTATTTTTGGTTAAATTTTGCAAGGATTCTCCGAATAAGGGAACATAATTTCTGTAGTAAGCTTAGTTTATTTGTTCCAAGTAATTGTTTAAATTTGAAATAATTTGGCCGCAGATAGCAGTATTTGGGAATTGTTGATTTCCGGATTTCCGCGAAGTAGTCAGAAATAAATATGTAGTGGAATTCATCACCAATATCATCCTGATCACATAATATGCATTTCCTATCTACCATGGGGGTATTTGTCCAGCTTCCGGTTTCGATTGGCAATCTGTGGTTTGAAGTTCGAAATTTCGTAAAGGCTATCCTGTTGTTGTCACTTAGTTTAAAAAGATACGGTTCAATATTAAGTTCTACCTTGAATACTTTATATGACCTACCTTTAGATGAGTTTTCTAGTAGTCCATTCCACTTCTGTATATATTGGTAAACAAGTCGCTGTTTAATCAGTTTTATAGTGATTTTTCTCCTATTATTTGTTGTTCAATCCAAATGTTCCCAAACCCCGTAGTATTAAGCACTGACTCTATACTTTTAACCCATGTGTATGATGCTCCATCTATTGTATATTTATCATACATATATTTGTAGATCTTATACGACGGTTTATTACGATTTCCCATTACAAGTGATGCTCAAAAGCTGAACAGTTTACATTGGAATCTTATCTGCATGGGGTATCTTCCCAATTCGCCATATACCATGTATAATGGGGTCGATTTTTTTAACTTTCAATATAAATTTCAAAAATTCTAAATGGATACCTTCTAATATTTTGGTATTTTCAAAGCACCATATCTCACAGGCATATTCTGCTATTGGTGATATTGTTGCATAGAACAATTGGAGTTTACAGTCTATTGTCAGATCTAAATTGGTGATGCGCCGAAGTAGGCAGTACATAGCCTTTCTACATTGGTCTCTAAGATGTTTAATTGCATCTGTAAATTTAGCGTTTCGGGTGAAGTATATACCTAAGTATTTATATGTATTTACAATTTCTATTTGGGTATTTTGCATGTTAAAACTAAGCGATCTTATAAGACGCATGGTGTCGCCAAATACAACGATTTTAGTTTTTTTGCACTTATATTTAGGTTCCATTGATTACAGTATTGGGAGTACTCGTCGAGCATATTTTGTAAGCTTTGCTTTTTCTCTGCAATAATGGTTGTGCCATCAGCATAAAGTAGAACCAGCAGTTTAAAGTATAAAACGGCGTTATTTTGTATTTCTATTCCTGTGAAATTTTTGGTGTCTAGATAGTCGGTGAGATCGTTTATATAGAGACTGAAAAGAATTGGTGACAGCTTTTCTCCTTGTCGCACACCCCAGTTACACACTAATGTGTCAGACATCATATTATTTAGCAGAATTTTAGACTTAATGTTTTCATACATATTTTTAATTGCATTTAGTATTTTACTGTTTCGTTTATTTTCTAACTGACGATCACTGGAAAAACATATGCAATCGGTTTCAATCCTCGTTGCCTCTCTCCACCCATGAGTATAAATGGGTACCGGTGTAAGAACTGGGGAAGTTACCAATAATAGACTGAAATAAAACCAGCTTAGAATGGCGTGGATGGGACCTGGAATCAGTGACTCGATAGACGCCAATCAAGCCAATAACTTCTTGGCCACATCAGTCTTATTGTGCGCGTGTAATTTGAAGTTACGCAGGGGTCCCCAAATTAAGACAAAAAATGTGTCACTTTTTGGGGGCCCTGAAAATGTGGGGACCCTGTGCAAATGCACTTGTTGCACTGTCTTAAGTTCGGCCCTGACTCGGCATGGCTATTTTAAAATTGGGAGTAAATGGTGATTAATAACGCTGGATTCCAATAGTGTGGATAAAGCATTAAATGACTACGGCCCTTTTCAGTTTTTGCAAAGCCCGCCCACCTCTAGCGAATCTCCACCCTCACCTGGCCTATGTTGAGGTAGATCGATCCTTCAACTCCCTGACTATCAATTTCCAGAAAACTATACAGATAACCTGTAGGTGGCGCTTAGAATATACCGTATCCTCTGAGTGTCGTAAGAGGCGACTAAAGGAGGTAAGGGTGAGGTAACCCTGACAGAAACCTTGAGTGCTGAAGGCTGAGGTTCCAGGCCGCACGGCGCACTCTAATAAACCATGGATCCACGCACTTAACGCTTATGATCATGTCGATTGTCACTTACAGGACTGGCGGTATGATCAGCGAACGAAAAGAAGAAGCTGTTAAATATTTCGAAACTAATTTGAGTGGGTGCGGTTGCTGCCTATGACAGCAACATCGTCCAGTCAAATTAGTTTCAAAATAGTCAACATAATCTTTATTAAATAGTGGACATACAATTCGTACATAGTCCGTCTTCAATTATGCGTTCGTGACGTACTTACCTACGTCATTCATGACGCCATAATGACGCCATTGATTATGAAGTCATTCTACACGTCACGTAGTTAATTATGACGTCATATGATGGATGGACAGAGTGGAAAGGTATATTATGTCTTGCGAGGGCGTGGCATTATTTACTAGCTGCCACTTATCTATGCGAAGTAAGCCGCTAAGAGATAGACTAGGATTTACAGACTGACCAATCATTTTGGTTGCAAATTCCATTTCACAATTCATGCAAGCAAATAGTTAAGTTAATTGTCGAGCTTAACTCCGTTATATTATAATTAAATTCCGTAGCTCTTGTTTGAAGTGCATGAGATATCTTAAAATTATACAGAATATATGTTTTAAGCTTATGTCTTCCAATTTAAGTGGGGAAGACAAAAAGACGTACGTTTATACAACGCAACCTGTGCCGAGCCTTGGAAGTCGTTCTACTGGGAGCCAGCAAATATAAAGCCGGAGCGGAGTCTAATGGGTGCACTCCGTAGGCAGGGTTAGCACGGAAATTGAAGTCATTGTGTTGCCAGTGCGTTAAAAACTAAGCAAAACTACTACTGCTAGTGTCACGATGGAGACCAGGTGAGGGCATAGCATGCGCACCCTACGGTGTGTATTCAAAAGATAGTCTCATATGAATTCGTCAGTGTATCAGTATATCCGCCATGTGAAAGCTGGTCCGCTAAACCAAGATTTTTGTCTTGGCGCCGTGGTCCATTGGAATGATTTCTGGTTGCTGATGCTATGTGGAATTGCAGGATGGCGGCTCGATCCCCGACCGTGGAAATGATGATCAACAAAGTAAACTAACGGGTGCACTCCGTAGGCGGGGTTAGCACGGAAATTGAAGTCATCACGTTGCCAGTGAATTAAAAACTATGCAAAACACACGCACGCACGCACGCACGCACGCACGCACGCACGCACGCACGCACGCACGCACACGCACACGCACACGCACACGCACACGCACATACACTCAATAAGGAAATATTCTGATTTTCTTAACATAATGTGGTCATATTCGGCCTTCGTGACGTGAGGTAAATAAGTAAATCTGAAGGACTGCCGATATGTTGCTGGTGTGTAGCTGATGTCATAATATCGCACGTTCTCATCCTCATTGCCATTTTGAGACAAGAAAATGGATACGCCCGAAGAGTCATGTTTTAGATCGTTTTTGGGCATATTCATTTTATTATTTCACGACAATGGTACATGATTTTTTACATTTTTCCACCAACTATTTCGGATAATAGCATAATTTTGGCTGACTTATTCCCAACTTTCACTGGAATTTCACTTTATAGCTTCCCGTTTAGCCAAATGTCATTCGTGGCCGATTCTGTAAGCAGATAGATTCACTGCGTTCAAATTATGACATGTTTGCTGATTCATAGTGGGATGAGAAAAGAGAATCTATCGTTTTTAATAATTTCTGCTACACATCACACGGAAAGAAGCTCCCTGTGCCCGCTGAGCAAAATGATCGTGCATGCATGATCACGTTGGATTCCAAAATCGCCTAGCACCCAGTAGGTCGCGGGCATGATTTTAGCAGACAAACTTATTGATCTTTGGCCAGATTACCGTGAGGGAAACGGTTTTATCCATATAGCATTATGCATTCCATGTAATACGTTATCAATATGCAAAGCAGTAAACTCAGATATTTTTTGTGTGTTTAATAAATGAATATCTGCTTCCACTAGTTTAGTTTTCCGAAATTACCGGCAACGCATTTTCTGTCTGTTTTTGAAATCCTTTGATCGCAATATCAAATAAGCAGCGATAATCTAGCCAAAGATCCACCAGTTTGTCTTCGAAAATTTCGTCAGCTACCAATCCACCGGACGCAGCCATTTTGCAATGTCACGCGATCACGCGCGCATCCTCAGCATTCAAGTGTCAAGTTTCAAGTTTACTGAAGTACTCCAAGGTTACAATGCGACATATGGGGATTACAAAATAATAGTTAAATTTTACAGGTCTGAATGAGATTTATCATTAAAAAATATTGATATTATTATTATTATTATTATTATTATTATTATTATTTTTCATACCAAGCTTATTGTTATCATCAGTGCTATAACATGAACATTATTGGTGGACATTCTTGTTATCAACATCGGTGACAGCATTATCTCCAAAGAAAATATACACACATTACACATTATTAATATAAACACTATTACACAATATTTGTATAACCAATTTTGAAGTTAACCAAATTTAATAAGTATTTTATTGACATTAATTGTGGCATTATTGATGTAAACATTGTATATAACCATTATTGGTCGCAATGTTATTGATTAGACAGTAGTAGTAGTAGTAGTAGTAGTAGTAGTAGTAGTAGTAGGCAGCAGCAGCAGCAGCATCAGCAACAGCAGCAGCAGCAGCAGCAGCAGCAGCAGCAGCAGCAGCAGCAGCAGCAGCAGCAGCAGCAGCAGCAGCAGCAGCAGCAACAGTCGTAGTAGTAGTGATTTGTGTTTGAAATATTACAATATGATAATAAAATAATAATCTCCGTTGTGAAAAGTGTTTAAAGATTTTCGGTATGAAGACGCACAATTTTGTTAGGACCGATAAATTTGTGTTCGAGAGCAGTTGTCCTAATTTGTTGTGATTTGATCGGTTATGATAATATTTTGAAAGACATGTTTTTCTGTCATCATAGAAAAAGTCGCATAAGAATAGGTAATGATCCTCAATATCGTGTTTGTCGCATAGGCTACATATTCTTTCTACCCTGTCTAAGCCCTCCCATCTTCCCTTTTCTATAGGTAACTTATTACTAGTTCGAAATTTGACTAAAGTTCTTCTGTTTAATTTATTTAGCTTTCTGATATAAGGCTCTAATTTTAGTTCAGTTTTGAATATACTATATATTTTGGCTTTAGGCAAGGTGGTAATTTGCCCTGACCAAGTTTGTATGTACTGGTCCTGACGTACTTGTTTCAAATATCGTATATTAGAAGTTGTTATGGTCTGCATTTCCCAGAGGTGAGCCATTCCCACATTTTCAAGTATACATTTAACTGTGGTCAGCCATTTGTATTTTTAGTAAAGTCATTGTAGATATACTTGTATAGTAAAGATGATAGCGTTGTTTCTTTGCCGTTCAGGAGGTTTTCCCAAAAATTAATTAATTAATATTTTATAGTAATTTCTAATGGGATTTGTCCTAGCTCTTCATAAACCATATAACTAGGCGCTGTTTTGCAATATTTAATATCCACTTATAGAACTGTACCTGAATATTTTCTATTGAAGCAAGATTTTCTATCACTCAGATTTCACATCCATAGGTATGTATTGGTATAATCATTAAGTCAAATAATTTTAGTTGGCACGTTAAATGTAATTCAATGTTTTCTATTCGCCTGTATAGTGAGTAGAGGGCTTTAGTAGCTTGTTGACTTAGTGTTTCATCGCCTTGAGGTGTCTACTATTGTGGGAAAAAAATGTATTCCTAAATATTTGTACGTGTTAGTTATTTCGATTTGTTCACCTTCAATGCTAAAATTTAGCCTTTTCCACCCCCGATTTCTTTTGTATTGATCCGAAGGTTTCATACTTGGCAATAGGTCACATATGTGTTCAGTATTGATTGCAGGTCTCTAGGACTCTCTGCGAAAAGAACAGTTCCATCTGCATATAATATCGCTAACAGTTTGATATAGAGATCGATGTTTTCTGTCGGAGCCAGTCCACTGCAACCAGAGCTTTCCAGGAATTCGCTGAGATCATTTAGGTATATATACACCTGTGCAAAAGTTAAGCACCACCCTATTTTTACGCACATGCGAGGGTATATTCATGTGCTATGAAGAAAGCAATAGCATAAACATTTATGTACCCATCCATCTTAGTGCAAGAGGTAATAATGCAACTAGAGGAATGCTGATTATGATGGTGGGGAAACACTGTATGTTTTTGTTTGAACTTGAAAACGAGGCCTGAATATGGTTACGTTGACACAACTGACAACTATTGCCCTACAGTTGACACACGTGGCTAGATTGTCATTAATGGTGTCTGAAAACGAAGTTTAACATCTGTGCACGAGTTTGAGACTGTCATTATTAATACCGGGTATATCCACCTTGTGCCTGGATGACGGCCTGGACACGACGTCTCATGCTGGTCACCAACCGACTGATACGCCATTGTGGTATTCGTTGCCATTCAAGATGGAGTGCGTCTGTTAATTCCTGTAGGTTCTGCACAGGAGGATCCCTCCTTCTCACCATGTTTCCCAGAATGTCCCAGATATGCTCAATAGGGTTCATGTCAGGGCTCCTTGCTGGCCATGGTAGGGTTTCGATGGCATTCTGGCGGAGGTATTCAGGCACAGCTCTAGCACGATGTGGTCGGGCGTTGTCATCCATGAATATAGGGTGGGATCCAGGTGCATGAATTACAAAATGAGGGTCCACAACTCTATCCAGTATGGAATCTTGATATCTTTGTCCATTTAGTGTTCCAGGTACAGTCAACAGATCCAGCTTACAATCAAATGAGATGCACCCCCATATCATAACGGAACCTCCACCAAATGGAACTTCTTCCATGATGTTACGTTGGTCGTACGCCGTGCGCCTGGACCTCCATACACGAGTTCGACCATCTGTGGCATGAAGCAGGAACCGACTTTCATCGGACCAGTGTACCCGTCTCCAGGATCTCATGTTCCAGTGTCTTCTTTCGTTGCACCACCTCAGACGCTCCTCTTTGTGGTGTGCAGTGAGGAGAGGACGTCTGACAGGTCTCCTAGCTTTCATGCCAGCAGCATACAGTCTCCTTTTGACGGTAGACATTGACACTCTATTGCGCGTTTCCCATTGCTGGCTGAGCACTCTGCTGTTGGTGAATGGAGATCTCCTAACAAGGCGTACTAGGGCTCGATCATCACGGGCAGTAGTCTTCTTCGGTCTTCCAGATCTAGGCCTGTCCTTCACCTCGTTAGTTTGCCCATGTTTTGCAATCAAACGACTGATTACAGTATGGTTAATGTTCAGCTGTCTGCCAATCTCTCTGCATGACATACCAGTGGTATGCATGCCTATGATTTACCATTTCACACGATCACTTAACCTTCGTCTTGCCATAGCGGTTCACAATCAAGAGCTAATTCTCTCTGTACAAATAAACCACGGTCATGAACACAAAATTCCTAATCTTGTCGCCTAAATCTGTATGTAATGTTCTACACCTCAAACTGGACTTTTACATAACTGAACACGTGTGCTGTTTCCCGCCACGCACGGACATCAAGCGGCGTGAAGTCATGCATGCATGTGCATTTCGTACTTGGAATTATGTCAGCTAACGCGGGGACAAAAAGTATGTCAGCCTAGTTGTACCATCATGTTTCTACGTTCTATTGTTTTTGCTGGTGCTTAACTTTTGCACAGGTGTATATTAAATAGGAATGGAGATTGTTTTTCACCTTGTCTTAACCCAAGATACACGTGAATGCGTCAGAGGCAATACCCTTCATAGATACTTTAGATTGTATGCCTATATACATATTACGGATGCCATTTAAGATTTTCCCATTGATATTTTCTTTAATTAATTTCCCCCATAGTGCCTCCCTCCAAACTTTATCAAAACCTTTTCTAAATCTACAAAGACACAGAACAGTTTTTTCTTTCTTTTTTGAAAATTTCTATTAAGACATAGATTGCAAACTGGTGATCGCTAGTTGAATATTTACGTCTAAAGCCAGCTTGAATTTCTTTTATTTGTTCATTTTGTTCTAAGCAATCGTCTATTCTATTAGATAATGTACTAGTAAATAATTTGGCTAGGCAGCTGACTAAGTTTATAGGTCTACAGTTATGTGGATCCTCTGGACTGACTTTTCCTTTGTAAATAGGTGTTATTAGTACCTCTGCCCATGCACCTGGTATAATTCCTGTGCTAAAACGCGATTAAAGAGCGTATGGTATATAGGAACCCTAGTATTTTCAGTCGATTTGATGTATTCATTTATTATGTTATCCCCACCAGCTGCTTTATTAGTTTTAAGTGAGCGTATTCCCCTTCTAATTTACATTTCGCTTATTTCTCTGCTAAGGGCGTCATTAATTGGTGTATCAGGAACTGGCTGGTTGGGAGCGGTATCTGTGTCAGGTGCACGTGCATGCTCGCTTTAGATTCAGATTTTCAGATTTTTTTTTTATTTACACCAAGCCCACATAATGGCATATGGGGAATATGAATTTACAGAAATTATAAATGTTATGGCAATCAGACATTATATATCAATTCATAATTACATATTTTGGTCTTTATCTAGTTATATAACCCCTGTTTGTGCTTTCGGTAGTAGTAGTAGTAGTAGTAGTAGTAGTAGTAGTAGCAGCAGCAGCAGCAGCAGCAGCAGCAATAGCAGTAGCAGTAGCAGCAGCAGCAGCAGCAGCAGTAGTTGTAGTAGTAGTGGTAGTAGTAGTAGTAGTAAGTTAGAATTATTATGAAAGTTACAGTTATTATTTACACGTACTTCATAATTAGTAATTAACATTAAAGATTTATAAAATTCAAACATATCATTAATACCAACTTTACATGGATCTGAAATTAGGTCCGAGGACGTAACAATTTTCCAATAATCTCGTGGATTGGTGCTACATAGCTGTTCTATTTTTAGTTTAAAATTTCGTTTATAATTAGCAATAGCGTTATTCATGTTGGATTTATATATTTTACTAGCATCAATCAGGGTATTAATGTTTGCGATTGTTGGTTCGCAACTTGTGACCATTTTCTCTTGCTATTCGACAATCTTTATTAAACCATGGGCGATTTAAATTATATTTCTTGTTGTTAGACTGGTTTTGACGAGGCTTCAAGCAACCAAATGTATTTTGAGCCGATTGTTTAAATAATGTGGCTATGCTAGCAGATGTTTCAGAAGCTTTAGTATTTCTGTTATCATCGGTAATATTATCTGATGAAATGCGCAAGTTAGTATAAATTTCGTTATTTATCACATGTTCTGCATATTCCGGAAGCTTTGTCTGGGTTCCATCTTTTAGGTCGTGGTTGTGATGGTGTAATATTTGTTGTGCCAGTACCTGAGTTGTATTCTTGCTTATTAGGAGACATTAACACAGTACTTTTGGGGAATGAATAAATCACCTCGATGGCAGAGTGTATGTCTGAGAGTAACGGATTATAATTCAAAACATTAAAATGTACTGCATATTTAAAAGGTTTGGAAGGTGATATGACATAATCTACTACACTAACATTTTTACATGTCAGCTTCCCCACCCCTTTGTCCGCACCTATTCTACCATTGTAGTTACACAACGTATTATACATGTAAATATTTATGAGATGCCGGCCGAAAAGTGTGTATAAGCTTTTTACAATTAAGGCATTGTCGTCTTCAATCTCTAATATATCCCCTTATTGGTCATCATGTTCAAGAACCTTTTTGATTTTGATTTAAACATATTTTATTGTAACAATTGCACACTGGGATCGGGCACACGTTCTTACAACTTAGATTTGCCCTCTCCCTACATAATTATTATAAGCAGCCAATAATTGAGAACACTAAAACGAGGTGAGAGAGAAACAAAAAATTAAGAGGTGAGAGAGAGAGAGAGAGAGAGAGAGAGAGAGAGAGAGAGAGAGAGAGAGGGATGTAGGGGAGAAAAACGATGTAAACAGATTAAAAAAGAATAAGAAAGAAAAGAACAGCTCCTTCAAGCACTTTCATTGTCAGATAGCAGTTAGCCATTAATATAATAGATTAAACAATACGAAAAATTGAATTAACATGGTTATTCCAGACCGTCGTCAAGAAACTCACTACGGTTACTTGTTTTTGTGTTAAAGTCTCCAATAAGTAAAAATAAGTCCGAATTTTTCATTAACGGTGCAATTTCCTTATCAATAGATTCAAAAGCTTCGATGGATGAGTAACTAGCGCCTTCAGGTGGTATGCATACAACGCCTACTATGACATCGTTCGGAGTTTTGGTTAGCAGTTTATCCATTTTAATCCGTAATACATATTTATTTTCTGGTTTTATTTCTGTTATAAATTTAGCTATGTTGGTTTGTAAGAGGGCCGCAATGCCGCCTGATTTACGTTTAGCCGACGTTCTTGTTTTAAGTATAATTTTATATCCTGGTGGGAGATTGTCGAAATTATCAAATTCATTGTGTTTTGTTTCAGCTAGACCAACAGCATTGTGTTCGCTAATAAATTCCGTCATTTCGGGATAATTAAGTTTATGCTTCAGTCCACATACATTTACCGATTCGATATTCAGCTCAAAATGGCCAGCGGTGATGTTGTTTCCGATATTAAGTCTACCTGCAGCATGAACGGCAACAGATAATGCCGTAGTTTGGGGCGAGTGGATATCGGTAGTGGTATCAGTAAGGGCTATATCAGCAACAGCCGTCAATGTACGGGCAACAATAGTTGTAAGCATAGGAGCAACGGTACGCACGGCGCTTTCGCTCGGCACACACAGCACGATATTGTTCGCACGTGACAAAAATATCTTTTGTCTTGTGTATTTGTTTTGCGGTATCCTTATGTCTGGAGTGAGCAATAAATACTTGCAATCTATATTTGGATTGCTTACTCAGATCACTGTCTCCTCTGCTAATAATTCAGTTCCAGGATCTAGCGAAACTGATGGACCTTTTGAGTTTTAGCTATGCCCCGCACATCTCTAGCTAAGCTCCACCAATACCTCGCTCGTGTTGGGATCAATCGATCACTGAACTCCAAGACTATCAATTTCTAGCATACTATACAGGTAAGCTGTTGAATATTTTGAAAATAATTTGACTTATTTTAAAAATTAGTTTAAAAATATTCCACAGCATGTTTATTAAATAGTAGACCTACAATTCATACAATCTGACGGACTATTAAGCTATGAAGACGGGCTAAATCGAGTCATTCATGACGTAATGATTATGACCTCATCCTACACGTCGCGTCGTTCATTATGACGCCATGTGACGGATGGATAAACTGGAAAGGTCCATTCTAGCGAAGCGTGTTAGTAGCCTATATCAAATAGATATAGGCCTTTGTACGCGCAGTGTGTTAATAGTCTATATCAAATAGATATAGGTCTTTGTACGCACGCATGCACACCCAACTGAAAAATATACACAATAATTTTATTCGACAAGAAATGTTTGGATTCAATGCTTGCATTTTATGAGTCCACATAATTGGTAATAGTTACAGATAGTAATAGCCCATTGACGCACATAACAGGTCAAACCTTCTCGCAAGCGTCATAATATTTACAAACAAAATGGAATATCTTGTTACACTCGCCTGTCATGATCATCTGAACCAGCTTCATCTTTTCTGTGAAGACGAGATTCTATCATTGCTGAAAGACTTAAAACCTACCTACTGTGCATTAGATCCGATTCCAACTAAGCTCATATATGAACATATTGATATTTTCGTTTCAATCATCACTGCTATCGTCAATTCTAGCCTTACATCCGGTATTATGCCTAAGCCCTTTAAGACTGCTCTGATTAACCCGCTGATTAAAAAATCGGGCCTTGATCAGGACACTTTAAAAAATTATCGGCCTGTGTCTAATTTACCTTTTATATCCAAGGTTGTTGAAAAGGCAGTCAGTAAGAGATTGGCAAATCACATGCATTGTAATGGTCTGTACGAACCATTTCAGTCCGCCTATCGTCAAGGACATAGTACTGAAACAGCTCTTCTTAGAGTTCTAAATGACCTTCGCTGTGGTGTGGATGAAGGAAACGTATCACTCTTGCTTTTGCTCGATTTAAGTGCCGCGTTCGACACCATTGACCACCTAAAGCTGTTGACACGACTAAAAGTTGAGTTTGGCATAACTGACAGTGCGTGGAACTGGTTCCAATCTTATTTATCACAAAGATTCCAGTCCGTTTACATTAATGGTACGCAATCTGCGCCCATTGAACTTACATGCGGTGTCCCTCAAGGTTCGATATTGGGACCGGTTCTATTTACGCTCTACACCAAACAGCTAGGATCCGTTATCGATTCTCATAGTTTGTGTCACCATTTTTACGCGGATGACACGCAGCTCATTAATACATTTCCTCCTCCAGCGGCATCTGCATCTCTAGCAACCAAACAGCTAACAGATTGTTGTGCGGACATAAGAGCATGGATGACAACCAACATGCTAAAGCTGAACGAAGAAAAGACTGAATGTATGTTGGTGGGTCCATCTATCAGACGAGACAAAACAGAACTAAGTAGTCTAGTCATTGGTACAAATATAATTCCGATCTCCAACACGGTTAAAGACCTCGGCGTGATACTGGATAGCGAGTTGTGCATGGATAAACATATAAACTATCTGCGCAGAGTGTGCTTTTTGCAGCTGCGGAACATTGCACACATCAGGAATTATCTTACCACAGAGGCTACCACAAAATTAGTGATCATGACGGTAATGTCTAGGTTGGACTACTGCAATAGTCTCTGTATTGGTATGGCAAAAGAAAACATCCACAAGCTCCAAACTATTCAGAATACAGCAGCACGAATAATCTCACGCCAGGCAAAAGATGCACACATCACTCCGATTCTCCATAAGCTTCACTGGTTGCCAATTGCTCAACGTATCCAATTTAAAATCCTCTGTCTAGCTTACCAGTGTGTCTCAGGAACTGCACCTACATACCTTTCTGCATTAGTCGAGCCATACCAACAAACCCGGTCACTTAGATCCCTAAACAAGCAAATGCTCAAAATCCCAAAATACAAAATGAATTCATACGGCTTTAGAACATTTTCTTTCTCGGCCGCCACTGAATGGAACAACCTCCCTATTCATCTAAAATTGTCAAAAAATCTTACAACATTCAAATCAAATCTTAAAACTCATCTCTTTAAACAAGCGTACCAGAATTTAAATTAATGTTTATATTATCATTTCATTGTCTTGCGCTACGAGCATGCTTGCGTGGAGTTTGGCGCGTTATAAATTCACTTATTATTATTATTATTATTACAGGGCCAATCGTGCCACCCGAATTCAAAGGCGGCTCTCATAGATACGCTGTGTTCCTCGTGGTCGCTTGGTCGCATCCAGATTGTTGGATAAAGTTTTATCAGGAAAAGTGAAACAATCGAATTGATTAGAATAAGGTCTAAGGTTCTGGGTTGATGTGTATCTGGAAATAGTTTAGATGAAAGTTGTTGCTGTTCAAACGGCATACACTTTTATAGTATTCAGCAGTCGTTTGGATAGATGGTTTAGGAAATAATCAATGTATAAGAATCGATGGGACCGTACGTGACAAACGGACTTAGTTGATGACGATAGGCATTCTGATTCTCACACGAGAATAGAACAACACCAGCTGGCAATGAGATCATACAGCTCATGTGCCTATTAACTCTAGCATCCTACAGGCTTATTCACGATAGGCAATGGACAGGACATAGACATTGTAGCGTCCTGTAGGAATGAATAACATAATCGAAATTTGTATATCAACTATATATCACTCATACAATGGCATGCAACAACAACACATTCTGTAATGTTGTTAGTTAGCTGACAGATCACATCAAATCAGAACCAGCTACCACCGCTCTGTCTATGTGAGGCAGCATCTCCATAGAAGAGTAGCTCAGAGTTTGATTGGTCAGAATGACGTCACGATCAATGAGCGTCAATCAAACTCTGTAGCAGAGAATTAAACCGAGTAAGTTTCGAAGTTTAAATCGAAATGTAGTAATCACTTATTGGTCAGAACGACCAACATTTAATAGGTAGAAGCTTCTAGGAAGGAATACGCAGAAGTTGATTGGTGGACTGACTGTCAGGGCCAATCAAGCTGTGCTTATAACATACCTAGAAGAATCATCAGAACAAGATCTAAATAGCGTAATATGTATAGATCTAAATATTTAGATATGTATATATCCTCAGAGATTCTGAGGGCTATAAATGAAGCACTTTGCAGTTAGTAAAGTTAATCAATCCAACATCAGGGTTCACGTAGCACATCGCTGGTGCTACGTTCGTGGCTAGAGAATAGATACTTGATTTGGACCAGCCAGGTACTTGTTATATATGAGAGATTTATCAAATTACTTTATCCGTTTGTACAGTAAATTGCAGCATTTAATAAAACTTATCATCTTACAAAAGTAAGACAATAGTTTGGGTGTCAGTAGCTTAGGACTCCAGAGTTAGAAGACACATCTAATCCGAACGAGCGGATCTTCATCGTCAGATAGGCCCGACAGTCTATAAAGAAATATCGTCGTACTTCATCTTCTCGACGAGGCGAGCCGACTGTCATCCTTCTGCTTCATCATCGGTAAGAGGTTGTCGCAGCAACCGCTAACATTATAATCTTGCCGTTGGCGAAGTGGAACCATCATCGTTAGGAAACCACCCGGAGATCCCACAATCTTCATTGGCTTCGTCTGCCAGGATTGGAGTCAGCATTTCTCAAGATCGTGCGTTTATCCATAAGTATGTAAGTACTTAAATATGTCATCTACTAGACCAGTAGTAACCGTTCTTGAAGACGTAGGGGATAGAATTAAAGCTTTCATAGAATTAGCAATGCAATCCGAAAACAATAAAGTTACGCAGCATAGAGAATACAGAGAGAACACTATAATAAAAATTACAACGGACATTAATTGTAAGGAACAGCCACACCTTAAGCGAGCGATAGTTCAGTTATATTATCAATAGACTGTATATCCTAGAACTGTATCATCATTATTAAAGTATGGCAACGCCACGTAGGCCAGACAATACGTTACTGCCAGTAAATGTGCAGCATGGGCCGGAGCTTAGACAGGAAACTGTCGAAGCCATGCGTCAGATGGGGACCGCAATGGCCAACACTATTGTGGTAGAAGGGGAATGACGAGAGCGGAATAGAGTTTTCAGAAAGGAGGTTAGAGAGCTAACGCAGAGGGTGAAACCCTGTGACGGCCTGATCCCAGAAGAAGTTCGTCAATTTCTGGCCGAAACGCGCCGAGTATATGGAGCAAAAGAGGGAAACCTCGAGGGCATCCCAGTGTACATAGTCACCCGCGCGTCCAGAGGACAGTTATCAAAAGCAATTGATGGCTTTGTTGTGGGAAAGGTCAGGGACACAGTCACGTATGAAGAACTACGTGACTTCATAACAATCAATTTCGTGTCGGCGAACGAACCGGAACGGGTTAGGTATGATCAGGAGGCCGTGCAGGAGCGCCGGAGCGAGACCATGGTCTCATTCAATCGGCGATATAAGGAGATGGCCGCCAGAGCGTACCCAGAGGAGAACGTCGACAACAAGAGGATTGTCTTGTCTGCATACATCAAGGTGCTAAATGATAGAGGAATGGGGGTACGCATAGTCCGCAAGAAAATCAACAACGTACAGCGCGCAATGGAAATGACAGAGGAGGAAGAGGGCTGCAACGACTTGTTGCAGGCCATGAATATTTCTCCTAGGGGAGGTGAAGAAAACATGGAAGTTAACATGATAGATGCAGAGGAGGGCAAGGACGTCTGGTCAGTGATCAGCTCGATGAAACGCCAGATCAGTCAACAGACTAAGCTAATCGAGCGATTGTGTGCCGTCATCGAGAACTTACAGAGTGGACCAGTGTTCTCACCACCACAGCAACGTGCCGCACCGCAGTGAAAAGCGAAGCAACAAACTCGTAAACCAGCAGCAGCGCCCAAGGAGAAGAAACAGATCACTTGTTACAATTGTGGCAGGATCGGACATTACAAAAGTGAATGTCAACAAGCGGTACAGCCATCACGATGACCGCCGGCACGGAAGAGACAACAACAACGTCCGCAGCGTCCACCTATGACGTGTTTTACCTGCGGTAGGGCGGGACATCTGGCTAGAGACTGCTTCTCCAGTCGACAGGACCGACCCCCGGTAAAATGCTTTAAGTGTGACCAAGAAGGACATTACCAAGCGAATTGTCCCTCATCATCACCAATGCCGCAGCACCACGCCGTGAAGAGGCCATGACAAATGGATCGGCGCGAAGAACCAATGCAGGTAGATGAGATAAACAATAGTGGTGATAGTAATTATTACAGACTCGAGACCACTCCGCGGTCATGTTCGCGAAACACTCGACGAGATTTGGCGAACTGAGCACGAAGGGAAGAAGAATACGAAGACAATGAGGGATTTATCCTTATGGATTCGAAGACAGACAGGTATGGCCGTTATTCATACGGTGACGGAGGAGCCCTGTCTGTAAATGGACGGCGTCAGTCTTACACAGAAGCTGTCAATAATGGATGACAGAGTTCATTAAACGGAGACGGAGGGGATCGATGGTGACTGAGCGATTCCTCATCCGGCCCGAATTCGAACCACGCAGTCAAGGGAAACCAGGTGAGTACGTCGATGCATTAATAGATACTGGTGCTAGTACCTCCTTGGTTAGAAAGGATATATGGCATAGCATTTTGAATGCTAGGCCATTGAAAAAGGCTAAGACATTATTAGCAGTAAATGGTTCGCCAATAGATATTTTGGGGGAGACCCAAATTAAATTCAAAGATGCCCGGCCTATTCCAAGTATGGTTGTGAATAGTATGAGGCATGAATGTCTAATTGGAGCAGATGCCTTGTACCTGGGAAATGCAAGGATTGACTACAGGACCAAAGAGGTAGTATGGTTTGGTCGTGTATACCCTTTTAGAATTCCATATAAGAAGCAGACCGATTATGTATATGCCAGTTGCAAAGAAACGACCGATATGCAGTTATTGACAAAGTACTGAGCGACTTTGCCAATAATTTCGATACGGCTCATCCAAATACGTTAGGACTTGTACCCACGGTAAAATGTACGATACCAACAGGAGATTATCCTCCTATTAGGCAGAAAGCCTATCGTCTACCGCTAGCTAAGCAGTACTTGGTTAAAAACCAAGTTAAAGAAATGTTAGCAGCGGGCGTCATAAGACCATCGTCATCACCCTGGGCGTCACCCATAACTCTGGTACCGAAAAAGGACGGTGACAGCAGATTTTGCGTTGACCATAGGAAATTAAATTCTGTATGCCGTAGGTATAGTTACCCATTACCGAACATATCCGATATATTTGATTCTATGAGAGGCACAACGATATTTTCTATGATGGACTTGAAGTCTGGATATTGGCAGATACCAATGGCCAGCCAAGACATCGAGAAAACAGCGTTCGTTTGCAGTGAAGGTCCTTTCGAATGGATTCGGATGCCTGTTGGTATTTGCAACTCAGGTGCCGTATTTCAGAGGGCAATGAACGATATTTTCCGCGAATATGTAGGGACATATGTGCATGTTTTCGTCGACGATATAGTCGTATATTCACGAAATCCGACGGAACACGCATATCAATTGCGCCTGGTCATGCGCAAGATTCAAGAATATAATTTACAATTGAAGAAAAAGAAATGTGACTTTGCCAGTAAGTCTGTTGACTTGTTAGGGTACCACATTTCTGTGCAAGGTGTAGCTCCACAATGTCAAAAGGTCAAAGTCATACGAGAAATGTCACCACCCCGAGACATGGGTGAAGTGCGTAGTTTTCTTGGAGCTACAGGTTAATACCGATATTGTGTTAAAGGCTATGCCGAAATTGCAAAGCCTCTGATAGAATTAACGAAGAAGTATAAGAGATTTGAATGGGGTAAGCATGAACAGCAAGCGTTTGAGAAATTAAAGAACTTGCTGTGTAGTGAGACCGTACTCACTTATCCGAATTTGAATGCCCCGTATAAGTTATATCTGATGCGTCTAGTTATGCAATAGGTGCGATACTAGTGCAAGTTGATGATAAGGGTATAGAGCGTGTCATACAGTATGTTAGCTCTACTCTTAAAGACAGTCAGTTGAATTGACCCGTAATAGAAAAGGAAGCTTATGCTGTGATCTATGCATTGAAGAAGCTTCGACCTTATCTATTTGGCGCACAGTTTACGGTGTCTACTGACCACAAACCCCTAAAGAGTTTGTTTGTGGGAGAAGTTAAGAACACGAAAGTGCAGTGCTGGGCAGTACTGATTGCTGAGTATGGATGTAAGATAGAATACATCCATGGCTCGAAGAATATTCGAGCGAACATGTTGTCCAGGTTACGTCGTCTGGTAGAAGTCGCCACGTTGGACACAGGCGATTATGTCATACCCAAGGTAGACGAGGGTGCTTTACCTCACGTCCATTTAGAGGTATATGACGTACCGTACGAGGAATTATGTGCCAAACAGACCAAGGAATACCCGGAGTTATTTAGAAATACACGGAGGAGTACATGGTAAAGAATGGCATATTGTATTCTTTAATTCCACCTTCGGTGTTGGACGCTGAGTACCCCCAGAATCTTACTACCTACCCTGTTCCATGAGAAGGTGCTCCAGAAAGCTCATGAACGGGCTGGTCACCAAGGTTTGAAGAAAACCATCGGTATGTTAAGAGATTCTTTTGTCTGGACATCTTTGAGAAAAGATGTGGTACGTATGCTTGAAACGTGTACGACGTGTCAGGTCAACTGACCTGTCACTACTCGACCTAAGTATAGTGAGAGGCCCATGGCCAGTTATCCAAGTCAGATAATTGGTATGGATTTAGTTGGTCCACTTTTAGAGTCGAGCAGAGGTAATAATTATATCATGAAGGTGATCGATCACTGTTCTGCGTGGGCAGAAGCATATCCGATTGCGGCTAAGACATCTCAGAATGTTGAGGATAAATTCTTCAATGAGTATGTGGCTCGTCATGGTGTCCCTGAGATTCTGATTACAGATCAGGGCAAAGAATTCGGTTCAAATTCTCTGGAACAGCGATTTCATGAACATGGTATTGATCATAGATGATCAAGTCCGTATCATCCACAAACTAACGGACGTACCGAGTGGTTCAATCGCACTCTTAAGGAGTTAATCCAGAAAGATGTAAACAACGAGTCTCGTGCATGGGAAGATGAGTTGGGCGCAGCTTTAACAGCGTACCGCAACACTCGTCACTCCACGACCGGATATACGCCATTCTATCTGACGTATGGTCGTCGTGCAAGACTTCCGTTTGCAATCCCACTCGATGCTTCACATGATCTGGGTGAGAGACTAACATGTCTCAATAATGCCTTACTGCGTGCGCGATGAGAAACGGCCAAGTCTCGAGAAGTACACCGAGAACAGATTAACAAGCGTGCAAACGCTGGGGGAATATAAGGTTAGCGATTCAGTGGTCGTAAAAGCTGAGGAGAGGATGAAGTTAACCTCTCGCAGTGATCCTGAATACGAGATCTTTAAGATCAATGGACCCGTGGCCCATGTCCGCCATCAAAGATCTGGGAAGGTACGCGTGCTTAATATATCCAAGCTACGTGTAGTCGACTCAGAGATGTGCTGGGCCAAAGTAAGACCACGCCCTATTCGTAACCCTGCAAAAGGTACGAAAGCAAGCTATCATCCACGAATTGTACCATTACCCGAGTCCGGACTTTTGCCGGTACCCGACTCCGATGTGACACCTCATAAAGTAGCTCGCAGGAAGCGATCAGCTTCTAAGTGGGAGCCAAAGGTGCGTAATGTGGGTAAGGTGGTCGACATGGATGTAGATCGACCTGGTACGAGTAATGATCCAAAGTATGAGTCACCGATGGATACATCCGAGACTCCTCGTACTGTAATGATGGACATATCAGAGGATGTACCCGAGCCTGCCACTGAGCCAATGGAAACACTTCCATCGCACCCATACTTTCTGCGCAAACGCAGTCATGCTCCTGAGTTCAGCTCAGACAGCAAGCATATTAGGATTGGTGCATTTGGCCGAGCTGTATACGACGACTTTGTCAGTCGTATAGAAGCCGTTATAAAGTGGCGTAGCATGAGATAATTTTAATCTCTGCTTAATTGCTGATACTAGTAACATCGCATTTGTCTAAACGAATCATGTATACATTACAGTTGTGCGTAATAGTAACGTTAGTCAGTTTAGTGTACGGATTATGTCAGAACTCTAGTGTTCATAAATTACAAAATGACGTATTGATAACAAACCACCAGAAGATATCTGTAATACGTGCTGAATGGACAGTAGTGGTATCTATCAACCATCCGTATTTACCTGTTAACTTTATTGAACGATTAGTACGATTTCGATATTGGTCGTATGACTTCATTAAGTGGCAATGCCATATTCGGACTACAACACCGTATAAACATTATCAGAAAGATTGCCATTAGAACGCAAACAGACAATGTTGAGTCATGCCCATAATCGACAGAAACGTGGATTGTTTAATTTCGTAGGAGATATAGCATCTTCCCTGTTTGGGACAGCAACATCAGGTGATATTGAAACCATCAAGAACGTTGTCAAATCTGCTATGAGGAATATGAACCGATTGGTACATTTCTCTAATAAGTTAGCGTCCCATGTGAAACTTGCTTTCAAAGAAATTAACATCAACGTTGAGCGCATTAATGAGGTCACCGACAGTTTGGTCGATTTGACCAAAAATGTAAGCAAGTTATTCGAGATTCACGCTGCACGACAGGCTGACCTATATGCGTTAGTGCACCTAGGTCATAGTATTGATTCGGCCGAGAATGTGGTATATAGCTACCAAAAATTGGCCGCCCAGTTTCATAGGCAGACCGCTTCTCTGGAATTGGGAAGATTGACAGAAGAACTGTTTAGCCCGTCTGACTTGGCCGAAGTCGCTAAACAAGTCAGTGTGGGGAAACCGATTGGTTCGACCATACCAATGGTATTACAGAAACTTTATCGTGTATCCACTATGGAAAGACGACTCGCAGTTGCATTACATCGCAACTTTACCGTTAATTGATGGTGACAATTGTATTGAGTACGGGTTACACTCGTGGCCGGAACCCTTGGCCACGGTCGGTTATTACATGCAGGTCATAATTGCTCGACCAAGTATAGGACTTGACACCAAGACCGGGTGGTATTTCACGCCATCCGAGTGTCGGGGCAGTGAACCTCGTATATGTCACGGACATCTGAGAGTCGATAAGACTCATGTACCATGCATAGTTAGTCTCTTGACCAACACTACCGACAGTTCGTGTAACATTCAATTATCAGAGTCTAACGAAACCTCTAGTAAATTGTTCGCCCATAAGAAAGTAGGTGTTGTGTTGCAAACCTTTGGCGAAACTATCGAAGTGCATTGTGGTGGACGACTGACAGACCGGTGTGTTGGGGAAAGTGGTCTGTATGCGTTAATGTCGAGTGGATGCGATTATAGTGGGACAGGGTGGCGATTCGAACCTATACAGTCTTACAGTCGGACTTATACTCGAATCAGTCTTGCCGTGGATGTTCCCAGATTGGATGTGGCCGGTGTGCTAAACCAATCTCTTATTATTAACCATCTTAAAGTACAAAAATGGGACCATTTACGTAAGACTAAATATGTGCCACTAGCACCATTATCAGAGGTCGACCCAGCGATGGTCGACGGCATCGGTATACGATCCGTGTTTTCCTACTCGACGGCCTCCGTCGTCACTTTAATTGTGTTTTTATTTATACTATATAAGTGTGGAATTCTAAACCGCATGTGGAAGTGCTTCACACGAAAGCCACGTGCGGCAAGGAGTCCGGGTTCACGTCACACTCAGATCCGACGGCCGCAGATGCCTGCAGCGCTGCCAATGCCGTCGAGGACACCTAACGGGTCGTCGCCTAACGACACTTCGAGGACCGAGATCGATCCTACGGCTGATGGCTGGGTGGACGTGGAGCTGAACAGTATTCCGACTATGGAATACGAGGACTTATGATTCATTTCACGTATTGTATTTATTGTTTGATATGATAGTATAGTACCATTGTCGTATTATTATCGTACTGTTTATGTTGCATTACTGACTATTTAAACTATTTCTATATAATTAACTGTTTATACTATTTCACTGTTTATTTAACGTTTCATACTGTTTTAAGTGTATTAACTAATGGAATAGTTAATAATTGTTCGTACTATTCGCATTGAAAGATTGTGATTTTTAACTGTTGATTGTATTTTTATTATGTGGGTCTGTGTAGCCCTCGTATAGTGTGGTTTTGTTGTTGATGTTGTACAACGAGTTAGTTAACACTCTCTTAAGGCCTTAAGAGACGGTTAACTAATTTTGGTTGTGGGGCATGTGTAGATATGGGATTGTCTTGCGGGAGGTCATGACCACGCTGGATATCTTATATTTACGAGTAAGTCCTAAGTGAAATTTATGATTTGAAAATACCAGGTGAGCTAATGGACCGGTTGACTGTATATCTTATTATTGAGTTTATTATTATACAGTAACAAGTTGACATCAGCCAGTGCTGATGATATACAGTTTCGGCGAAACCGGATCGATTGTTGGATACAGTTTTATCAGGAAAAGTGAAACAATCGAATTGATTAGAATAAGGTCTAAGGTTCTGGGTTGATGTGTATCTGGAAATAGTTTAGATGAAAGTTGTTGCTGTTCAAACGGCATACACTTTTATAGTATTCAGCAGTTGTTTGGATAGATAGTTTAGGAAATAATCAATGTATAAGAATCGATGGAACCGTACGTGACAAACGGACTTAGTTGATGACGATAGGCATTCTGATTCTCACACGAGAATAGAACAACACCAGCTGGCAATGAGATCATACAGCTCATGTGCCTATTAACTCTAGCATCCTACAGGCTTATTCACGATAGGCAATGGACAGGACATAGACATTGTAGCGTCCTGTAGGAATGAATAACATAATCGAAATTTGTATATCAACTATATGTCACTCATACAATGGCATGCAACAACAACACATTCTATAATGTTGTTAGTTAGCTGACAGATCACATCAAATCAGAACCAGCTACCACCGCTCTGTCTATGTGAGGCAGCATCTCCATAGAAGAGTAGCTCAGAGTTTGATTGGTCAGAATGACGTCACGATCAATGAGCGTCAATCAAACTCTGTAGCAGATAATTAAACCGAGTAAGTTTCGAAGTTTAAATCGAAATGTAGTAATCACTGATTGGTCAGAACGACCAACATTTAATAGGTAGAAGCTTCTAGGAAGGAATAAGCAGAAGTTGATTGGTGGACTGATTGTCCGGGTCAATCAAGCTGTGCTTATAACATACCTAGAAGAATCATCAGAACAAGATCTAAATAGCGTAATATGTATAGATCTAAATATTTAGATATGTATATATCCTCAGAGATTCTGAGGGCTATACATGAAGCACTTTGCAGTTAGTAACGTTAATCAATCCAACATCAGGGTTCACGTAGCACATCGCGGGTGCTACGTTCGTGGCTAGAGAATAGATACTTGATTTGTACCAGCCGGGTACTTGTTATATATGAGAGATTTATCAAATTACTTTATCCGTTTGTACAGTTAATTGTAGCATTTAATAAAACTTATCATCTTACAGAAGTAAGACAATAGTTTGGTTGTCAGTAGCTTTGGACTCCAGAGTTAGAAGACACATCTAATCCGAACGAGCCGATCTTCATCGTCAGATAGGCCCGACAGTCTATAAAGAAATATCGTCGTACTTCATCTTCTCGACGAGGCGAGCCGACTGTCCTCCTTCTGCTTCATCATCGGTAAGAGGTTGTCGCAGCAACCGCTAACATCATAATCTTGCCGTTGGCGAAGTGGAACCATCATCGTTAGGAAACCACCCGGAGATCCCAAAATCTTCAATTTGTCAGACTTAAAGACAACACAATCATGTTATTAACCATTTTACACTTAAATTTGTTACAGAAAATTTCAAATTTCTCACAGAAAATGTCAATTTGCAGACTAAGAAGACTATTTTTGAAAATTTGCCACTGAAATGACTGGCTCGATTACCGAATTAGTCATTTGAATGATAAATTCTTAAAAATGATCTCTTGGTCTGTAAATTAACATTTTTATGAGAAAATTTAAAGTTTCTTGAAGGAATTTGAGGATGAAAGGGTTAATCGAATTTTATATCCCGATGATAATTCAATGAGTTATAAAAATAATCTTTGTCCATGACAATGAAGAAAATATTACCTATACGAGATTAACCCTTTACCAATTACAGAAAAGAATTGATAAATTCTTTGACGCGTGCAGAATATTATGTTGAATACATTGAACCCAATTTGAGTGGGAACTAGTTCTTCCTATGACAGCAAGAGGTTTCAGTCAGATTAAGTTCAAAATGTTCAACGGTTCTCTTGTATAGGCGTTTTGAACTTGAGAAACGGACACTTCATGGGGTGGGGGGATGCGGTAAAGTTCAAGATCACACATGTATTTGTCTGCAGGGTGGAGATGCTGGGGTGTGAGTGGGGGTGGGGTTCAGATGGCAGGTGAACGTGCATGCACGCATGCATATATATTATGTATCATGAAAGGTGCGTGCGGGTGCATGCGTGTATTACCTCACTCGTGATTGTCAATGATGAGTGACAATTTACCATGAAGAAGTGTATCAGAAGATGCTTTCTAAACCTAGCGAGCTTAGACGTATGGGTTTGAAGGTAGTCGAAATGTGGAGTTGTGATTTTAAGGCCCAGAGGCTTAACAACCCTAACATTGATGCTTTTCTAGACGCTAGAAGATATCACGAGCCGCATATCGCGCACGATGCCCTGTACGGTGGCTGTACCAATGCCATACGTTTGCAACACCAAGCTGTTGCAGATGAGTATATAACGTACGTGGATATCACTTCGCTATATCCTTACGTGTGTAAGACCCACGAGTACCCTCTAGGCAAAACGGAAGTCAGAGATTTTAAACCAGTAGAGGAGCTATGGTCTTACTTCGGTCTGATAAAGTGCATCTGTTTGCATCCTAAAGATTTATTCTTTTCTGTTATCCCATACAGATATAACGGACGTTTGTTCTTTCCGTTGTGTAGTAAATGTGCTCCTGATTTGCAGAGCAATGAATGTACGCATAGTGATCGCGAGCGCTCTCTACACAGTGTATGGACGTCTGTGGAGTTGATGGAGGCGGTACGTAGCGGGTACCGTATCTTAGATTTTATCGAGATATGGCACTACGAAGAATGTGCTGATTCGCTTTTCAAGGGATACATCGATAACATTTTGAAAATTAAACAAGAAGCATCGGGGTATCCTGAGGATGCGGTCACAGTTACGGAGAAAGACGCGTTTGTTCTGTAATATTTTGAACATGAAGGGATTAAGGTAGATAAATCTGTTATCGTTCAAAATTAGGATCATAGCAACCTAGCAAAACAGGGGCTGAATTATTTGTGGGGTTATTTCGCCATCAACCCCTACCCTAAGCACTAATACGTCGATTCGTATAGTGCAATGCTGAAGTTGCTGATGGACAGAATGATTTCTGTCAAAGACATCCGTGTATGCAATGAAAGCACTCTCTTAATGCACCATCGCGAGTTGAATCAATTCGTGCCGGCGGATAATCGCATCAATGTCGTGATCACTGCGTTTGCCATGCCAGGGTTCATTTGCTATGAAGCCTTGTACCGGTAGGCTCGAGTTGCGTTTATCACTACACAGATTCTATCGCGCACATTCGAAAACATGATAAACCTCACCTAATCACAGTTTACCATGACAGACTCAGTTATTTCATGGACAAAGTTCATTCCCGCAGTGAAATAAGAGAGGTTGTCAGCATTGGCCCGAAGAGTTACACATATAGACAGCTAGACGGACAGACTGGATATCAAGAATGTCTACAAAATTAAGGGCTTAATGTTGAATTACAGGAATAAGGGGTTGGGATTCGACACTCTGTTAGCCACGATCAACAATCATAATCCTGAAATGTTCACTCACTATCCTAATACTATCATTAGGAATAAAGATCATAGATTTTTTAGTAAGGATACTGAGAAACGTTTCGGATTTACTTACAAAAAACGTATAATTTGTAATGACTTATACTAAACCGTATGGCTTTCCGTGTATCCCTAGGATCTAATTTTATGATAGCCTGGGGCTGGGGTGTGTGTGCGTTTGGTGGGGTGGGTGTGGGTGTGGGGTGGGGGATGGATACAGTTGAGGGTGTATGTGGGTTTGGGCCTGAGTGAATTGGAAAAACGTGCGGGTGGGGTGGGGAAATGGTTGAGCTGTCATGTTTGTACCATGTGTAATGTTCTAACACGTAACATAGAAGATTAATAGCATACCATTCATCGAGGGGGAATAAGTAATCTTCTGCTTTATTGTTATCGGTTAGATATGTGCAGAGTGATGCATAGTTATAGGATAGGTGTGGGGTGGGGGAACGGTTGAGCTCTCATGATTGTACTATGTATAATGTTCTAACCTGTAACGTAGAAGATTACTAACAGACCCTTATCGAAAGGGAGTAAGTAATCTTCTACTTTATTATTATCGGTTAGAAATGTGCACACGTGTGGAGCGCGATACGTAGTTATATTGTGCGGGGTTGGGGCGGGAGGAGGGGTGTCTCGAGTAAATTGCTAAGTATATATATTGAGCATACTCTCATACATTGAGCCAGGTTTTTTTAAAACCATTATTTAATCTATTTAAAATGTACCCTACACCCTCCTCCAAACGCTTTGAAAGTTAATATCTCCAACCCTACCTCTGTACAAATCTCTACCCTATCTTTACACCCAACATGTTATGGGTTCAGTATCGCTTAGATCGGTTTCAAATTTATTTAAATAATAGCTCTAAAATCAGTTTCGCGTAATACCTCAGTCGAATCATTCGCTATGTCTATCGCTTAACTTTTACAGGCCCTGGATCCCGCTCGAAACTTTTGTAAATTTTATATTTTAATTAAATTAGTATTGTTTGTATTCATTTTACATATATTAGTTTTATATTTTCTCACGTATTCGTATGTATATTATTATTATTATCTGTATATTTATCGATTGTATATTTTTTATTTTACTGAAACATTATTTTATTAAAAAATTGTGAAATGTGAAATGACTCGTATTGTTTTAATTGAAGAAACTCTGAAAGAAACCCCGAGATTATACCCCGTCCAAGCCCCTATTCAACGTAGGTTGACACTTTTTTCTCCAAATATTGCGTGGCTGCTCGAGATCTGTTAAAATGTATTAGACTGTTATTTCCCTAACACGATTGAAAATTGATTCACTGAACTTTGTATGCCTGACGATCGTTACACATGGGCGAAGTTGTTTCAAAGCTCGACTAGTTAATTTTAATCTGGTAGGGTAATAACTAACCGAGTGTCCTTACACTATACATCGACCCTTGTATTTTGTCACGGTTAAAAGCGCTCTGGTTCAGAAGTTTAATAATGACCAACCCGTTAGACTAATGGAGACGTCCTCCACAATTGTCCCTACTCTATAGCTTGGTGACTTAGTATCCCCCATGCTTGCACGAGTTCCCAGAGTCAGAAAAGACGTGTCCAGACATGTAGCCTGTTAATCCGCCTTATGCGTTAATTACCCTTAAGCACATTTCATTGGATACCTGGAGACCTGTGATTTAACGAGGGGGCGGGGCTTCATCATCGAACGAGCTCCCAGGAAAAGACTTGTCCAGACACGTAACCTGGTAGTCCCTCATTACGTAATACATTACCCCTTAAGCCTTTGGCATGGCTCCAAGAGATCATCCTTAATTGCACCCATTAACCCTCGTCAATCAGCATTACACTAATTACCCTTAAACTCGTCTCATTGAATGCCTGGAGGCACGTGACTTAATGAGGGGGCGGGGCTTCGCGATTGAACGAGCCCAGACATGTAACCTGTCAATCATCCTTAATTACCCGGTCATTAACCCTTGTCAATCATTACGATAATTACCATTAAGCTCACCGCATTGGATGACCGGAGGCATGTGACTTAACGTGGGGGTGGGGCTTATTGTCACCCTCTACATCTAACATCCAATCCGAACTGGAGGAGAGCTGGTCGCCTTTTTCACACCTTTACACGGACCGACAAAGCAGACGCTATATACCCCATATATTTATAAAGGGTGGGGTGGGGTGGGGTGGGGGTGGAGCATAATTACAAAAGCGTTCAGTTACGTCACAATAAATGTTGACATGGTCATTGGAGATAGGGATGTCTGGAAATGACACCCCCCCCCCCCCGTCCCATTGTGCATCTGTGAGATTAAAGTAAAAAAAGTAAATTTCTGTTGAATGTTGCTGTTTATTTGCTGATACCTGTAACAGGGGCATAATAAATAGGTCAATTGACATTGTTCAGTCCAATATGGATTGTTATTGTACGCCTCCACGTTGTGTTGAAATAGCCGTATTTGACTCGACGCATGTGATGTAAAACAAGCATTCTGGAAGTATTGCTTTGCAATACATGTTCCCTACCTGGTGATACAAATCTATAAAGATTGACAGTCAAAAACTCCATTAAAAATTGACAGAAGCAGCTGAAACTCGAACTTGATCTGTAACTTCTCATAACAAAGCAATAAACCAAGTTTGAGTTATATCTGGTGAAGAAAAAGTCGAAAGGGGGCATAACTCCATCCAAAATTAACGCAAACGTCTGAAACTCGAGGTTGCACTGAAATTTCTCATAACAAAGCAATGTACCTATTCTCAGTTGAATGTCTCGAAGGGCTGCGAAAAGAATTGTGGAAAACTAATATTTTTGTATTTCATAAGTCGAAAGCGTGGAAAATTGACGAAAATGTCAAACTAAAACCTGCTCTATAACGCCCTAAAATAAAGCAACCTACCAATTCTCATTTTAATCCCTTGAACGAGTGCGAAAAAGTGTAAAAAACGGATAGTTTTCGTATTTCATAAGTCAAAAGGCGACGTAACTCCATCAAGATTGACGCAAACTCCTGAAACTCGAACTTGCTCTGTAATTTCTCATAACAAAGCAACGCACAAATTCTCGGTTGAATATCTTTAAAGAGTGAAAAATAGTGTGGACAACTAATATTTCATGGATTTCATAAGAGTTGTATGCGCCTGAGCAAGGTGTGCTTGTATTATTTGATTGGACCCATCTCCGACCCTTTTATCCATCCCTCTGTCTGATTCTTACCTAGTTCAGATTTCAAAGACGTTTTGAACTTCCATTGACAGATTTTCTTCCAGCAGATATATTAGTCATAGAAGAAATATCATGATGTTCTTTTGGCAAGATCCATCCTTCTAAGTAACAGATCTCTCAGTTGAAAGACTAATTAATATTTGACAAACTCTTCTTGCATGGTCAGATCTCAGAATTTTGAATTTAGACTTGTATTTGGTTTAAATGGATATGCTATGCAATTGGTTGAATGGACATCACGCTGCCCATGTCCAAAATTCATCATTGTCTATGTTGACCTTCTTGATTTCTTTTTCACCAGTCAGCTATGCTCCATGATCGACAATTCTTAAAGAGACTCATTCCCTACAGCAGACTGTCATACAGTTTTAATTTGCACCCCCACTTAGGTTTAGTGGTTCTGTTTGTTAAACTTCAAGCGTGATTTCCTTTTTATTCAATGCTTGTCTTGAAAAAAAACCCCGTTACATTGAGCAATTACTGATGTTATATGTTCTATCACCCATTTCCTTCTTGAGGATGATGCTCATTGTATTCAATCTTGTGATAATGTTCAAGAAGAAGGTTGAGCTTATGTGCTGCTCACTGTAAACATGGCTTATATGTGGGTATTCTGCTTGAACATATTCCCAGGCAGCCTTCATATTCACACCATTGTCAGGCACTAAGGGATAGACTCTGTGTAGCCCATTCGCTCTAATGACAGTTTTATTTAGTTTTAACATAAGTATAAATTTATCAAGCTAAATAAGATAATCTTTCTTACCTTGTGATGATTATCTTGACAAAAAGCAAATCAAAACACATTTCATATTGTTATTTACATAAGATGTCAATGTATCCATGATACATGTATACGTGTTCACAATGAAAGTTCCCCAATAGTCCCAAAATTCGCGCCTTCTGAAAATTCCCGAAATATTCCATGGAAACTTTCCAAAATTCCCGTAAAGTTTTCATGTCTTTGCGACCCTAGTGACGAACTTATCTACGTCATTCATGACGCCATTGATTGTTACGTCATTAATCACGCCATTGATTATGACGTCATCATACACGCCACGTAGCTGATTATGATGCGATATGCTGTCATATGATGGATAGATAAACTGGAAAGGCCCATTAACTACTAGATCTTGAGGGGTGGGTGTGGGCCCTGACATCGCCTATTCGCGTTAGTCATCACATTAGATGCAGCCATCATGAGGGTAAATTAGTCCTCCAATACGGCCCATATATCTTCATGTGTGCTTCTCCTCATTGGGAGCTACGTTTCTCGAATGCTTACATGATATCATCATCACAAGTCAGGCATACTTTATCAGGTATCCCATCTCAGATTGTTAAACATAATATTTAAGCATTTGCTATACATTCTGCAACATGCATAGATGTATCTGCTATGCAAAATGTGTACGCCATTGTAATTTATCATTGGTTTTCTTAAGTTCTATCATTAACCATTTCAACAACAAATCCAGGAAAAAGTGAATACTTTAGAATGTATAGCATATATTCTGTTGAATATTTTGAAATTGATATGACTGGAAGCCATTGCTACATTAAACCTTTCCTGTTTGTTTGCTCTGAGATTGAGATACAGGGAATTTATCGGTGAAAGAGTTAATTGCTATACATTTTTGCGGACGACTGTACAATTCATAATCTGCATAGCAAATGATATGCAAATAACAATTCTAAATTATGCCTTGCAAGATATTGGTAGTCACATTTGTGTGCTAAATGGATGAAAAGTAGTGTTCAGGAAAGGGCAGACAATCCTTACAATTGTTTTACTAACACATGCTTCTCTCCCTTGAACAAACAAACTCACTTATCTTATGAACGACAATTCGTTACAATATGAGTTTCGGATTATTCTAGGCCAAAATTAAAAAACACATTATGATGAATAACCAATATGGAATAAATCATGACCTATATATTTTCTCATTGAAGTATCTAAAGTATTTTAGAAACGTAATACTGTAAGATATATTCAATACTTCACACAATTGTCATTTTATGACGCACACCTACTTATTATGACTCGAAAAGTTGGGAAATTTTAACATGTTTTAGTGGCAAATGAGATGAATTGATCACTCAGAGATATCACCATTTACTTGAAGAGAAAGCTTCATGCCATTCATTGCTTGTGCTAGGATCGTAAATCTAGACCTAGCTACGCTAAAACTGAAAATCACTCTCCAGTACGCTTTGAATCATTCTTCAACTGTAATACATATTTTATGTTTATATTTCGACCTATTGAACAACAATAGACCTTTTCAAGTTTATCCATCTATCATATTACGGCATATGACGTCACAATCGAATACGCGACGTGTATGATGACGTCACAATCGTGACGTCATGGATGACTCGATATGGTCCGTCTTTAACGCTTAATGACCCAACACGTTGTCCGAATTGCAAGCCGTTACCATTTAATAAACATTCTGTGGAATATTTAGAAACTAATTTGACTGGCCGCTGTTGCTGCCATAGGCAGCAACAGCGCCCAGTCAAGTTAGTTTCAAAATAGTCAACAGCTTACCTGAATAACTTTCTGGAAATCGATAGGCGGGTAGTTCAGAGATCGATCGATCCCAAAACGGGCGAGGTATGGGTGGAGCTTAGATAAAGATGGGCGGGACATAGTAAGGTTCATTATCAATATTGTGTAATTCAACTGACATTCTCATACAGTGACTTTACTCTACCATGGCATACACTGCGGTATCCTTAAATACATTCAGAAATGTATATTGATTAGAAAAGTAAAGAACATCGTTGACTACTGGCTACCTACCAGAGACTGTTGTCCCTATTCCAGCCACAGTGTAGTGCTCGGCTCTTGAGTTGACATCTGCCAAATATGCGCTCTGTGCCATGCAGACCGCCTGTATTCATGAGAGAAATAAGAGCTGCAGAGGCAATGTCGGCTTAAACCGGTGGAGGCCCTATAGTCCAGTAGAAATCAACAGAAATATAGGCTAACCCGGACATTTTGTATAACAGACGATTGTGTGTTCCAAACACTTTTTATGACTGTCCAGAGTCCACACAAGAAATTCTCACAAATTCACACTTGGGGAAACCTGATTTTTAACCCTTTGAAGTTAGGGAACGAAATGTGAAAAAATATTTAGCATAAATAGGTAATCTGTTGAGAATTTTATAAAATTAGACCTACTGACAATTGCTATTGTCAATTGTGTATATGACAACAGATCCCAGTCAAATAACCTGTAAGACATACTAATGTAAATTAAAATTAATCAGTAAGACCTGTCTATAACAACCATATATGATTTGATACATGAGTGTGAATTCCAGAACATGGTACACCAATGTATGGCCAGTTTTTTTAAAGATCTGACGGAGAGAGTTACACACATGGACAGCATGTTGATCGCAACTATGCAGTCAATGATATAAATATTCCTAACGCTATTATTCTTAATATTACAATAATATGTAGTCCGGGGTAAATTTAGAAAATGTTACTTGAAGTAAGTTAAGTCGATTCAATTATAAAACGATAAATATATAGTCAAAATCACATTGTTCATGCTAATTATTGGTTTAGTACAATTATGTCTGACCCTACGCAAGAAAAAGCATGTGTTGTATGTAATGTTTCCCATGATAGCAGCAGTTCTAGAAAACTTAGTCATAAAGGGCTTTCAACGCTGCTTGACGCTTCAAAGCTTCGTGGAGATGGTATTGATTTGAAACTATCTCCGTCGAACGAACATTATGTACACGATAAATGCTACAAAATTTACACGTTGCCTAGAAATATTGCAAAAGTGCAACAGCAAAACAGAAACGATGAAGGAGTGCGACCATCTACCCCTACACTGCGCTCCGAATCTAATCATTATGATTACCATACTCATTGCTTGATATGTGCTGAAGAGCTCGACTTTGGTGCTGTCCGCCGTCACTCTGAACGGCATTCTCATATAAGCAATATTGAATATGTTAGTAAGGGTAAACTCAGTGTAGTCCAGGGAACCTTGTTAAACGCGTGTGGCTAAAGGCACAATTCGTTAGCGAATGATGTTAAAGCAAAAATACTTTTTGCAGGTGACCTATGTGCTGTTAAGCCAAATATCATCGTCAATGTATGCAAGAATTCATCTCTTGTAGAAACATAAGTTCGTGTGGCGCTTCTGGAAGTAATGCCCGGAACTTTGATGAAATGAACGATGTGGGCTTTAACCATCTATGCAATTGGCTAACAGCACCAGAACAGCAACAGCGCCAGTTCACTTTACACGACCTTCGTACGCAATTGACCACCTACTTGCCAAATGGTGTACCCGCATATAGCATAAAGCACGTCCAGCGACGTCTGCTCGGCCGATTTGGGACAGATGTGACAATATCCCAGGTTGAAGGCAAGACAAGCGTGGTCACATTGACTGATAGAGCATCTTCTATGATACACGAATCATATGCAGCTGGGAAGACACAGGGTGGATTGATCAATATAACGCACAAGGAATCCGCTAGACCAAAATGGCTTCACACTGCACACATCATAGCACAGTACACACACGTTCTGCGGTCATTGACTGACACGTTCACCGGGACATGGTCAGAACAACACAGAGATGTTCACCCTGCAAATATGAGACGAGATGTAGAAGACATGAAGACATTCACTCTGTTTCTCAGAGAACACAATCCATTCGCAGTTGAAGACGACCAACTGAAAAATATCGCAACTGGTTTGATTGCAGACCATCGTGTTACTGCCGATGATGCCATTGATATTGGTCGAAGAATTCATGAGAAGTTAAATGAGAAAAGGTTTGGCGACATTACTCTAAAGAAAGCAGATCAAGCTGTAACATTTGCTGTCATGCGAAAGGTAGTTAAAGTAGGAAATGAAGATGCCCATATGTCTTCCCAGGAGCTGTACCATCGCTTAATGTCAACTGCATCTGTTTCAGGACCTCCAGACAAAGCGATCTTTGAATACGAGCTTGCAACGGTATGTCCCGCCCTCTTCCACGATGATGGAACTATGAGGAAATCGCAAAAGTCACAACTGGCGAATATATAATTGAAATGTACACATCAATGCTACAGCAAGAGACAACAGAGCCAGCTGCAAGAGTATTTGATGGCTGCGCACTTTTGCATCGGATACTATGGCCTAAGGTTGGAACAATGGAGACCGTTTGTAGCTCATTCGTAGCATCAGTAGTACATTATCAGAGGCTTGATGCGCCTGTATGCGTTATATTTGATAACTATCAAACTGAGACCACAAACGATCAAGAACAGAAGCGACGACGGCTTAATCAAGTTGGCGCTCCTGATGTAGCTGTCCAAGACAACACACCTGTTCCAGGAAACAAAACTGGATTTCTATCAAACAAACGCAACAAGCAGAATACCATAAATCTGTTGGCAAAACATGTATCAGATGCAGGTGTTGAGGTGGTACATGCAGTAGATGAAGGCGATGCTGATGTGGTGATTGTAGGGAGAGCATTAGAATTGGCAGGAACTGAAAGAACAACGATAGTTGTTGCTGACGATACAGACATATTGATCTTACTCCTTTATCATGCAAAGACCTCTGCAAATATTTTCCTACAGACAAAGCAACATAAGCTATGCATCAAAGTGGCCAGAGAGATCTTAGGCAAGGAATTGTGTATGGTATGTGCCTGCCATTCGTCAATAGTATGTCTGGATGTGACACGACATCAGCTTTATATGGCATGGGCAAAGTAAAGCATATGAAAATGATCCAATCTTCACCAACCTTCAGACAAGATGTACTTGCATTTGGCGACATCTCCAGATCAAAGGCGGATATAATGGTTATTGGTGAAAAGTACATTAAGTCTTTGTATAGTGCTGGATCAAGATGTCCTGGCTTAGACAATCTCAGATACATGACTGCCATCTCTCCTAAGCATGTATCAGTTGAAAGGATGCCACCCACACGTAGGGCAGCATACTTCCATAGCCTTCGGGTTCATCTCCAAGCAAGCACATGGCTTCACCTAAAAACTGTGTTAAAGAAAGAAGAGTATGGTTATGCATTTGAACAAGGATCCGTGACGGCGATCATTACGGACAAGTTAGCAGCGCCTCCGGAGCTACCTCTAAATATAAGGTGCCAGTGTAAAAGCAGCACACGTCTGTGTTCCTCGTGTAGTTGCTCCAAGAAAGGCATTCCCTGTAGCATACATTGTGAATGTGAAGGTCACTGCCTTAACAGCTCGAAATTTGAAAGTGAAAACGCACAGACAAATTTCAGCCATTCTGCCTGTTCGCTGTGTTTCACAACAGTCGCTCAGTTTGCATTAAATGTATAGTTTATCAAGTGATTTTGATGATGGCATACGTTAAACTGTACAACACTTACCAAAACACGGGGTTTTAGAGTCAAAATACATATTACCTGGTTATTGGTCATCGCATTGGCGGCCATTTTGAATGTCCTCTAAAAAACATATTTCCCCATGTATGAATTTTGGAGAATTTTTCTGGGATGTATTTTGGGCAATACCGAAGTGATTAAAACAAAGATTTGTCTGTTATACAAAATGTCCGGGTCCATGTCAAGTTCTACTGTACTACTAGGCTGGAGTCCTTAAGTGTTCGATTTTGAAATCTGGATGCTGTGAAATGCAATCTGAGGCCTATTTGGCATATTATTTAATTATTAATTGGTCAAGATATTGCAAGAAAATTATAATTTTTGAAGGCCAAGAGAAGACAATTTTTGTAAATTTACCAGTGAGGTTTACGAAAATAGCATTCTGTCGTCCTGCAAATTGGACATTCCTCAGCACCAGTGTGGATTTCCTTTTGGCCGGCTTGATATACAAAGTGGTATTAAAGGGACACTAAAATTCACGTCTTTACATATCCAATGTCCATTTGCAGGACAAGAGTATTTTTTCAAAACAATTCTCCTCTCGGACTGCAAATGGACATTAATCAAGACGACTATTACTGTAGTGTAGATGATACCGAGTTTGTCTCTTTGTTATCTTACTTAGCCTAAATATATTCTGTGCTTAAAGCGCGAGCCCCCAAATCAAGTCAAAATAACAATATCAAGTCAAAATAGGACCTAGAAATTGATCGTTTAACATTGATCGGACTAAACAAGATGTTGGTAGCCATTTTGAAAATCAATCCGATTTAAGCCATTTTTGTAATCCTTCATAAATATTCGAACACCAACACTTAGCGAAACTCAAATTGATTTGATAGAATAGATATGATTAGCTTGGTTGCAATACGGTAGTGTGATGATATAAACATATACACAAGATGCTGAAGTTTTTATTTGTGTACCAAGTCCATCATGTCCAGCATGATCTTGCATGTTGACCTATAACTTAGTCCATAGAACGAAAAAGAACAACAGGCCCAGTGGTCCTGTATCGGCCACCTGGAATGATTGGCCACTCGCATAAACGAACAAAACGAGGTGACCATTGGACAAATTTACAAATTAAATTTCTATGAAGGTTCAGCCAAGTTTGATTAAAATTGGCCCCGTGGTTAATAAGTAGTCTTTTATATTATTTCCTCAGAAATTTTCAGAAAATCCAAGATGGCGGCCACTGCATGCTAAATTTTTGGTTGATGCACAACCGTCATGTTTTTCACGTATCACCGTCCATGGACAAACTTTAATGACCCTTAGTCCCTAATCATATTTAAACAATTTCAGCCTGATCTGTTTAGTGTCAATGGAGAATAATTCGCTTTCAGGAAAACTAGGCCGCTGATACATTTGGCCAATCAAGTACCCTTGGGCATACTTGGTTCAGATGTTGCATGCAATTTGATTCGATCATCCAAGCGGTTTCGTTGATGATTTTTAAAGGTATTTCTAAAGATCGGACAAAATCCAAGATGGCCACAGGACAAATTTGCCGATCGACTTCCTTTGAACAAACTTCGATCTCTATGCCATGCCATAAGGATGCTTCCGGCCAATTATAATTGAAATCGGGACAGAGTCTTCGAGAAGATATTTAAAATTTCCCATTATTTCTGTATGGGAGTTTTAGGCGGTAAAAAGATCCAAGATGGCAACCAAACGCTTTATCCGAAATTTTGAAATTTGATATCAGCATACCAAAATACATATATAAAACCAATTTCGAGTTCAAAAGCCATCAAATAAAGGATCCCATATGGCCAGTTTGATTGGTTCACGGCGGCCATGTTTTTTTTAACAATCTTTAATTGCCCTTATTCCCTAATCATATCTGCCAGATTCCGGTCAGATCTATTCAGCGCCCATGTAGAAATCATTTTCGGGAAAACTAAGTCATGCAAGATAGCCGCCGCACTATTTGGCTAATAAGTTCTCTTGAACAAACTTGGATCAGCTCTTGCCCTAGATGATATTTCATGAGATTTGAATTGATCCCCAAGCGGTTTCGGAGAAGATTTTGAGACATTTCGAAAAATCGGCAAAAATCGAAGATGCCGGCCAAATTGGACGATCTTGAACAAAAAGGATGCTTTCTGCCAAATATAAATGAAATCGGCCCAGTGGTTCTTGCTTTATTTTTAAAATGTTGACGGATAATAGACGGACGGTCGCCATGGCACAAGCTCACTTTCAGGATGGGGTGGGGGGGCGCTGGTAGGAGGAGGAGGAGGAGGAGGGATGAGGAGGCGGAGGAGGAGGTGGAACAAGAGGAGCTAATTGGGGAAGGGCTAGTAGTAGTAGTAGTAGTAGTAGTAGTAGTAGTAGTAGTAGTAGTAGTAGTAGTAGTAGTAGTAGTAGTAGTAGTAGTAGTAGCAGCAGCAGCATTAGTACTCACCAGAGCATCATTCCAAGATGCCCCCATAAGTGGAATGCCGTAACAGATATTGCCAAATCCGTGGAATCCTGAACGGCAGGCTGCAGACGCTGCAGGGGTGAGAAACTGATTAGATATGAAACTTCAATTCATTTTATAAGAGACTATAGCTGCTAGGGAAGCCTACCTGCGGGTCCCTCGAAGAGGTGTGTCTATACTGGGCTCAGAAGCTTAAAGGCGGTAACAACATCAACAGCTTTCAATAACAGTTTTCAAAATATACATTTTACCGCAATCGGTGAAAGGATTAAAGAAGCACATATACAGTGATTAACACTTTAATGGCTAGATTTGGTTAAGAAAATCAAAGTATTTGCCTATTAAATGTCAATTTGCAGATCAAGAGACTATTTTTGAAATTTTATCAGTGGAGTGACTGTATTGACTGGTTCCATTATCGAGCCAGTCATTCAAATTGTAATTTTTTTTAAATAGTCTACTCGTTTTCTGCAAATGGACATTCCCAAGACCACTGCAGAGGCCGGTTTGGCCGACTTCGTCATGAAATAGTTAAGAATGACATAATGTCATTTTCACGAAGGTGTTGTGTACGCTCAGTCGGAAAATATAGAAGCTTCAGCGTATGCTCCCTTATTTCGCCGGCAGAGATATAGTGGCATCTGCTAAAATATGAGAAGGAATGCCACTGGTGAATTCAGAGGATATTAATCTGTGAATTCATAGGTATACCATCATAGGGGTCAATGGCACCAACAGTCCCCAGTCAAATTAGTTTCAAAATATCGAAGAGCTTACGTGTTCGCTTGAAATTTCAATTCTGGCAATTTAGGCTTTAAATTTCAAAGAGATTTCAACACGCGTAAAATGGGGAGGAGCTTAGATAGAAATGAGTGGAAAATAACTGGAAATTTACCCGTCCACTATGGGTAGACGAACTAAGTTTCAAAGTTACCCTAAGTTTCAAAACAAGGAGTGGAAAAAACCAGATGAAGCTGCTGTAAAACTATAATGTGTACCTGCTCCATATAACTATTATGCAAATCCCCCATGCACCATTCTGATACGGTATGGGTGTAAATAAACATTTCATTTCATGTTCTAGTCAGATTACTCGGATATACATGTAGAGACTGTCCAAACATGGCATAGAACAACACGCAACACGAGAGCCGGATTAACCCTTTGAACGCGTAAGGCCAAAACACAAAAATCCTTGACGATTTTATCAATATTCTGTCGAGTATTTTGAAACTAATTTGACTGGGAGCTGTTGCTGCCTATGGCAGCTACAGCTACTGTTACATTTCAAAATACTTAACAACTTACCAGTATGCTCGTTTTAAAACTACGATTCTGGGAGTTCGGTGTTCATATAAAGCAAAGACTAACTGGGCTACAGCTAGGCGACACCCCCAAAATAAGGGCCCCACATTGTACCCATTTGAACTTGTAATACCAGTATCTCAATTTTATAGCAACGATATTTGCATGCTGTTGAATATGGCCAGAGGCCGGCACAATAACCCGAGTTATCAGGACAGAGTTGTGTTGACTTACCTGTTGTCAGAAATGCCCATGCAATTACTGCCTGTACTAGCAGTGTGACTACCATTTTTACAATGGCTACGGCCCTCTCAATACAATATCCTTTGCAGTTACACCAGTTTCTTCCTGTACCACGGCGTCTTGTGTTATACATGACAGGGCGTGGTCTAGAGTGGCATTTCTTAGAACTTCCTATAGATGAAAGAAAACACATATGGATCTGAGCTGCCACACAATTATCTCTTTAGCTGACGTCATAATCACACTTAAGTCAGGCTGTCAAGAAAGTGAATTGTATGTCTTTGTTGAATTTACAATTTAATAAACAATCTTTTGAATATTTTGTTGTGGTGTGACACGACCGATGGATATAACATGCGCACACCCACTCATGTACTCACGCACTCGATTCCACACTCACTCCCACTCCAGCATGCACATGCGTATACACACATACATGTATGTGCATGCTCAAGAACGTGCGTCACACACTCTAGATCTTTGTCAATGTGATAGTACACGGGAGCATTGTGAAATGAATTTGTACACAAGAGCTGCTCTTAATCAGGGAATGCAGACCATCGCCCTCCCGCTATTGTCACACTGTAAACAGGTTTGTGGATTTTTAAAGATTTCCCGGAATTTTTCAGATTTCCCGGATTTTTTCGAATTTTCTTGGATCAAGCCCAAAGTAGTGGAATCGCAGTATGGGCTGTGGTAACACCCTTTCCTGTGTTACGATAGTAGCCAAGTCAGGCCAGTAGTTTCCGAGATATCTACTGATCTAGAATTTGATCCGATCAGGATCCAGGTTCTCTTATGCGGATCACCATCAACGTCTGGAAATCATCTTACACCACATAAGCTTATGATCATGTCGATAGTCACTTACAAGACTGACGGTATGATCAGCGAACGAAAAGAAGAAGGAGATCTTGCACCACAAGTTCCTTCGATGTGTTAAAACTTAAGTCAAATCTGGTCAGCAGTTTTTAAATATAGCCCCGGACACACAGGTACGCACGCACGCACAGCCAGACAGAGAGGCAGACCCGATTACAATACTATCTTCCCCTTACGGGGCGAGGGTAATAAACCGGAAGCTGCAACACATAAGGAATTCTGGTCCCAACTAAGAACAGGAGATCCAACTGAAGGTCCATATAGGCCTTTTTAAATACATATTTTATTGTTCTACTAATACAACGGGATTGGGCACACGTTTTAGCAAGTTAGCTAGCCCCTCTGCCTACAGAATCATTAAGATGGCAAAATGCTAAATACTTAAATACCAACATATATACAATAATAAAGAAAACACGAGTAGTACAGGGACTCGCCGTCTGCTATTGTTCTAAATCACCCATGCTTAACAATGCTAATTAATGCATAATTAATTTGATTAATGGGTTTTCAATTGGTTTTGACAGGTGGAATGCGTAATGAGGTCGTGTAGGTCATGTGTGCGTCTGTGTGGTATTGTTCTGTTGTCAGAATGATTGGTGTGTATATGTCAGGAGGTCAAGTGCAATTGTTCAGTTGTCCAAATGATTGATGTGTATCTGTCAGGTTGTGACGAGTTGATCAATACGAGAACAATCGCCGACAGTGCGCACCTAGTGTAACACTATTGGTATAGGCTGTGCGTTATTGTTTTGGTGTTGAACAATGGCCACCATCGTCATCGTCGATGAATAATGACATCCCGAGCACCCTTGTCGTGTTTAACATATTAATTAGGTGGGCGGCGGTGCCCCCACCCCCCTCATGGTTAAAAAGATATTTTGAAACTATGTCACCAGTCATTTAATTTTCAAAAAATCCGAGTGAAATACAGCGTTACATGGGTAATATATAGGTAAACTAAGCGATGTTGTATGTATAATATTATATAGATAATAGTCATGTATCTATCGTATTTAAGGAGTGGTCTTTAAACTGGCAGTCATTTAATTATTAAATTACATTTATACAAACGCCGGAAACATGTGTATGTACATGCCCGGACACCAAAATGCATGCATATATGTGCGGCATGTGGCCGCATGATGCAGATTTGTGACTGCACATTGCGGATTTGCAGCCACATGTTGCGGATTTGTGGTCGCAGGTCCAGATTTGTGGTTGCATGTGTGGATTTGTGGCCGCTAATGTGCAGGTGAAGTTCAAAGTTACTTTGGCGATATATAAACGTACTTAATGAAGTTGTATGTATAATCTTATATAGATAATTTTATCTATCGTACTTAAGGAGTGGTCTCTAAAGATAGTAGGGGATAAAGGTTGAAACATCCGGCTGCAATTTTATACAGGCGGTCGCACATTTATACATGTGGTAGCATGTGTATGTACATGCCCTGTGGCCACATGTTGCGGATTTGTGGCCGCATGTTGCGGATTTGCGACCGCATGTTGAGGATTTTCAGCCGCATGTTGCGGATTTGCAGCTGCATGCAACCGCATGTTGCAGATTTGCGGCCGCATGTTGCAGATTTGCGGCCGCAGTACATATAATCCTATAAAATGGTTCAAATTCAATCCCTTTTCCCGCACCAGTTTAAACATCACGAAGTCGTTGGACGTGTATTTTAACTGCAGAGTAGTTAGGTAGCCTTAGGCAGTCAGATTTCTTTGACGAACCTTGTAACTTGAATGCTTGCTAGATTTATCCTATAATCAATATGCCGAGACATAAAGGTTTTGAATGTGATTCAACTTTTAATAGGTCAAATGACCTGAGGCATCATATGATCCGATTCCATAACGATGAAGATATCGAAAATCTAGACAGTGAAGATGAAGAAATGACTGAGACGAAGACTGAAGATGATGAGCCAATGGAGTCAGAGAGTGAAGCCGACGATGAGTGAAGATGAAGGTGAAGATGAAAAAGACGCCATAGGCAAGCAGGAACTATTCACCATATTTCAAAATATTAAACAGGTGTTAGATGCTGAACAATCATGTTTAGAACATGAGGATGGTGAAGTGAATGCAGACCCAAATGGTGTAGGCAATGTATCTATTTCCGCATATACTGATGCTTTAGTTGCAAAGTGTATAGACATGATGTTCCAGTGGAGAAGATTACAGAACTCTATGCTCATTAAAATAATTCGTTGAGAAACTAAAGATTTTATCACCGATGGGTATGCATACATTGAAGCCGTCTTCCCAGCTGTGATGGATCTGATCCATAAGGAATCAGTCTACCCATCAATAAATGCATCGCCAGAACATTGACTATTTGTTTATGCTACAGAAACTATATGTTTTATCATATGTAATGTTTTCTTCAATGTAAAGATATGGATACAAATAAAACATTGGTTCTTTATACGCGTGTTGATTTGTTGATTGTAGCTATATATCCTGCTGGGTACCCCACATCGGAGTGGGTGCTGTTCATGTTGGTGGTGGCGGTGGGGTTGGTGGCTGGTGGAAGAAGAGGGTGGTCATGGTGGTGGATGGGTGGTGGTGGATGGTGGGTTAATGCTTGGTGTTGGGTGTTGGTGCTTAGTGGTTGGTGGTGGCTGTTGGTGGTGGCTGTTGGTGGTGGTGGTGCTTGTGGCGGTTGTGGTGAAGGTGGTGGGTGGTAGTGGTGCTATGGTGGTAGAGGGGTAGTGGTGGTGGTGGTGGTGGTGGCTGTGCTGGTGTTGCTGGTGGTGATGACGATGGTGGTGGTGGTGGGTGTTGGTAGTAGGTGGTTGCGGCCACAATGTCTAGACAATGGATAGCCAGCTATATTATTTTTGTTGTCGGGGGCTCATTGACTAGGTACTCATAATGCATTCATGCTGACATAGGCACGTATGCATATGAGCGAGACCTTTATTAAACCCTCATTGACATACAAATGGATAGACGTCAGAGTCAGTCATTCCGATGATAAATTTTCAAAAATAGTCTTCTATAGGTCTGCAAATATGAAAATGAAGAAATTTGCTAGGGGTTGGTGGGTGGGTGTTGGTGGCGGGGTGGGGTTAATGCTTGATGTTGGGTGTAGGTGCTAGTGGTGGTGGTGGTGGTGGTCATGGTGGTGATGCTTAGTGGTTGGTGGTGTATGTCTATAGTGGTGGTAGTGGTGGTAGTGGTTCTGGTGGTGGTGCTGGTGGCGGTTGTGGTGAGGGTGGTGGGTGCTGCTGGTGGTGGTGGTGGTGGTGTTTTGTGTAGGTGGTTGGTGGTGGGTGTTTGCTGGTGCAATGTTTAGGCAAATGGATAGGCAGCAGAGCCAGTCATTCCAATGCTAAATTAAAAAAAATAATCTTCACTTGGTCTGCAAATGGACATTTTCTATGAGAAAATTGAAATTCTCTGGAAGAAATTTGAGGGTTAAAGTGTTAAAGGGTTAAGAAAGTCTATAGCGCCCATGTAATGGTGTAACATAAGATAGACGCTTAGGGCAGGTTTGACTGAATTATATAGTAAAAAACATGGTTATAACGTATTACTGCTGTGTAGCCCAAAAGGATATATTTATATTTAACTTGTAGTAAACGACCATCTATGAGTATGCTACTATGCGCGTAATGCGGCTCTTAATTGTTGAAATGTAACGTCGTGAATGATAAGGCATTCGGTCTCCAACCAACTCACCACAATGACTACTGTTAACATCTGAACGCAGTGAATTAAAAAATGTGTTAATCTTTAGTGGTAAGCAGCAATAGCCAGTGAGCGGTGTCACGCGTTATTATCGATTTGAAACAAAAAATACTCCCAGCGAGGACATTGCAATCGCTTGCCAAATATCAATCTCATGTCATTTGTTCACCAGAATGCGTTTTATGTATGCGAGTGCGCTCAAATAATCAAGTGCTAACACATGACTCCATCACGGCAAGCTGCAGGCTCTTATGCAGTATAATTAACATGTTTTATAGTCTGTGGTATGAAAGACATATTTTATGAAAAACATTCAACAGCGATCAGCAGTGTGGTTTCCAAAAAAGGGTAATAAACCTATGAAAAATTACTGTATACGGACATATACATGTTGCCGCGTGTATAAATGTGTAGTCGCCTGTTTAAAATCGCACAACATTTTTTGAGAATTTAATAATTAAATGACTGCCACTTTAAAGACATATATCTCCTTAAATACAATAGATACATGATTATTATCTATATAATACTATACATACAACATCGCTTAGTTTACCTATATATTACCCGTGTAACGCTGTATTTCGCTCTGATTTTTTGAAAATTAAATGACTGGTGACCAGTTTTATTTCTATGCTTTAATCCGGCATCCTTGTGATCAAACTCTATGCAAATCATATGTACATGTCTCGTGTTCACTGGTTAGTGTGTGATAACAACTACTGTACCAAAAGAGCCATTTACACGCCCATCAACCACATCCACATTTCTTGTCAACACTACACGTGCACCTATGGCAACCTCTAACATATCTGCAAGATCATTTTTTGTTCCTTTGAAAGGAGAATTTTCTTTTACCATTTGTCCAGTCCTGGGATCTTTTTTTATAGTCATCAGCCTCTAGCCTTATTGTAATACTGGATTGAAGAGTTTGTGTTCTGCAAATTAACATCCACATTTCTTGCACAGATATGTAGCAAATGAGATGGACAATCAGAAGCTTCTATGGTAACACGCGAAAGCAGAGTTCTGTCCCTTTCACTCAATTTGTCTTGCTTGCGCTTGGAGCGAATTCTATTGAGTAGCTGCGCGAATTCAACATCATCATTCTGCCTCATGATTTCTGTTAACAGAACAAGTTGAAAGTGCTCCTTCCAGAAGTCAACTACAGTTTCTTCATATGCACACAATGGTTTGCCCCTGCTCAGAGGTGGAAGCTGATAGAAGTCGCCAACTGCTAGAACTGAAACATTGTCAAATGGTTGCTATGTTCCTTTGATTTGTTGTAGTCTCCAATTTACATAGGCAACCGGTTTCTTGCTAACCATGGATATTTCATCTATTATCAATATCTTTACATATCCAAGTTGTGACCTTAGGCTGTCTAACTGATTACCGAGGCCTGTATATGGTAGTGATAACCTAAATGGCATCTTAAAGACACTGTGGAGAGTTTTTGTTGTGTCGGCATAACCACATTTAATTAGGTGTGATTCACCAGTACCAGCTCCACCAGAGATAAAATGAAAGAAAGGTTAAGGTTTTTCACCCGATACACACTTTTTACACCAATCTCTTAGAAAATAGAATTCTGATGATTGTTTCTCATTCAAAGACCGGTACATTCTTTGCATATTTGTATGAGATAGTTGATTTACTTATGTAAGAGGCATTGCCATTTGTTTGCTTGTATTTGGCAGTGAGTTCTGGTATTTCATCTTGATCAATGGGTTCTCTTTCCATCACAGATTCGGTTCTCTCTACTTCAGTTGCAGGTGCCAAGGTTGACAAGCATCTTCGATGGGACCAATTCTCGCATATTCATTAAGTGCATCATTAATAGTGTCACGGTGTTGCTCAAAGACGGCTTTGTTTCTCAAAACAATATCTGAAACATGTGCCACTGATCTAGCTCCAGGGAGTTTAACTGAGGCGCCATTGCAGAATGATTCATATGTGGCAAATTTTCGTGTTCTTAGGTTTGATTCTGTTCGATAAGGCACGTACAGTTTTAGCATAGTACATTAGTACTTTTCTGGATCTTTCTGTTGTGAGAATCGAGCATGACGTAAGATGGCAGGTTTGCTTCTCGTTCGTTTTTGGATGAAACCAAGATCATTTTTGCAAACACTTTACTGATTTTGACATTAAAGCGGTTTTTCCATAAACGATTCTGTATGTTGATGCAAATTAACCCATGCACATACAGTGAAATTCATCTGTATTTGGGCTAGCTGTGTATCTATCAGGTAGACTTGTCATCCATATATCCTCAGATTCACCCTCTTTGTTTTCTAATGCACTTAGTGGTAAACTCATTCGTGTGTTGTTGTCATCAGTCGGTATGATATACAACCTCTCGTGAAGTAGATTTAAGTTTCAGACTACAAATACGTGCAACTGATTCGTGTGTGCTGACTTTTTTCATCTCTTCCCGATTTGTGGTATTAGACTCACGGGCCTCTTAATATGTTCTTAAGAATGTCACTCATTTCCCGTTCATCCTTTGTAATGTAGGACCCTATGTACGTGATGCAAACATATAGATTTAATATGTATTGCATGTCCATGTTTGCATTCCATGCTCTGATTAAGTGTTTATTGTAACCGTTTACCCACACATCACCCAACTTTCTGTTCAGAATTATCTTCGCACTAGTTGAAATTGTGTTCATTGCTTGAATATATTCATCATGTGTAAGATTAGCTTGTTGAAGTAACTTGTCAATATTGTCAATTAAAGTAGCATCTTTATCAATCAGTAGATTCCAAACAACTTGCAGTTTTTCCGTCGCTACCTTACTCTTTGTGCTTGCTCATCTGCATCAGATTCATCTGCTCCTATGTCAATCACATCTGGCCGTATGACAAATGTATTCTTTACTGGAGGCTGTGGAAATCCAAATCTACATGTGTTGTTGCCCTTTTTAAAGGATTTTGAATGAGACTTACTGTGGGACTGAACTTCAGTAATGTTAGTGTACAATTCTGGGTCAATTTCTTTATCTGGAAGTTCACATGAGATATCCTTGTCTACAAACTCGCATATTTCCCCATCAGTATCTTCGTCAAACTCTGGTGCATCTAGAAGAGGCAATGTATATGAGGTGAACCTCTTCGTTGAAACTCAACTCTGTAGAAATAGTCTTGTATTCCACCAATCGGATTTGATGGCGAGAGGATCAATTCTGAGTAATATATTTACACGGTGTTCAAACATACGCATGGTGGTCACAGGATTGCTGTTAAGAATGTTACACTTTTCCAACCATTCTAGATCAGTGAAATTAACATGCTCTCCTTGCTGTGCTTTAATAACTGTTATGATTTCTGGCCATCTCATTTCTGCAGCACTAAATGTACAAAAGAATGTTGGTGTTCCAAGTTGTCTTAAGATAGCAAATATATCTCTGTCTGTTCCCAATATGCAGGTGTTCCTCTCAATGGCTGCATAAATCGAATGCCTCCATCATAGCTTACCATCTGACTAACAACATTTTTGTTTTTCAACATATACTGAACCAAAAAAGTTTAGCAACACCGAAAATATTACTGTATAAATGTTATTTAACAAAACACAATAAATTGATTCAAATATATATTTTAATTGATGGGTCATTTTCCAATTTGAACAACAGTCTCTTGTTACTGTAATGCCAGCATCGCGCCTTTAACACGGCATCATTCAACGGAAGGGTCCAATTTAAATAATGACACTGAGTTGTCAATACCGGGTGTGACCGCCACGCACATTAACCACCGCCGTACATCGCTTTCTCATGCTTCGAATTAAGCACCTAATGTCACAAAGAGGAATCGCCATGGTCCTGGAGCAGTGCATCTTCCAGCTCCCACACGTGAAGATGTGAATGGTTCTCACACACCATACGGCCAAGAATGTCCCACACGTGTTCGATATGAGACAGGTCTGGTGATCGCGCTGGCCAGTCCCACCGGAACGTTTTTAGCCTCAAGGAAATCACTGGTGACCCTAGCTGAATGAGGACGGGCGTTGTCTTGCTGGAACATAAAGTATGCATGATGCCACATAAAAGGGATGACAACAGGGGCGACAACCTCTTCACACTAACGTCGAGCCGTTAAATTTCCGCGAATCACAATAAGATCTGTTTTGCCATTTTCATGGATTCCAGCCCACACCATGACACTGCCACCACCGAATCTGTCGTGCTGAATGATGTTGGCTGCATCATACCGTTCTCCTAAACATCGCCAAACCCGTTGCCTACCATCCACCACATCCACACAAAACCTCGACTCATCACTGAACAATACGTGGCTCCATTGTTGAGCACGCCATCGTGGATGAGTTCTTGTCCATGCAAACTGATTCTCGATGTGATGCTCTGTAAGCGGAACAGCAACAAGTGGACGACGGGTATGCAGTCCAGCATCATGGAGTCTGTTTCGCACAGTTTGTGCATGCACTGTAGTGCCGGTAGTGGTGTGCAAATTACAGGACAGCCGCAGCGCAGTCTCAAACATGTGACGTCGTGATGATGTCACTAAGTAGCGGTCTTCTCATTGTGTTGTTGCTCTCGGTCTGCCAGATCGTGGTTGGTCATTTACATGTCCAGTTTTCTGCTCACGTTGGCGGAGATGTGAAATAGTTGAGGCGTGACCATTAAAATGTCGAGCGACAGCAAGAACGCTCTGCCCAGCAGCGAGTCTTCCCATTGCTTCATGGCACTGATTTTCGGGTCGCCCTGGGCGGCGGCCCATGTTCGGTAGGGTAAACTTTCAAGCGTTTTCTGTTAACGTTCGTTATCTGCTTTTGCAATATGGTGAATTTTTGCCTTTGCTACCCGCCAATGTGGGCCATTGCATGAAAAATGCATTTTCACATGCAGTAAGCGTGCGGCCGAGAAATGCAAGAAATGATTTGCATTTCTTCATGATCAGCGAGACATTACATTGACGAAACATGCCTGCACATTTGGTTATAAATGGACGCATAGTTTAATACAACAAACCAAACTTCACTGTTGCTAAACCTTTTTGGCTCAGTATAGATGAGTTTATTTTACTGCCATCTCTCCTGGTTGCATTACTTTTGCGGAGTTGTGTTGAAATACTAGCATTTGCTCGATGCATTTCAGTTGTAAATTGTGCAAAGAAAATGTAAGTTGTATCTTGTGCAAATCTATTGTCAACACTGAACAAGCGGGCATTAAAATATCTACTTGGTGAAAGTTTTACTTCTTTTTCTGGTTCATCAACTGTATTATTTCCATCAGGGAACTGTACAGGAAATACCATCGCCTCTATCTTTGGGACTTGAAACAAGTTTGAGGGTTTATTGCCCTGGGCTGGTGCTATGCATAGGATTTTGTCATCATAAGTCATCACTTCTTGACCAATGTCAACACTCTGCAGACACGTATCTAATACAATACCATGCATTGTCTCTTCTTGATTTCTCTCGGCTCGATCCACATGCTTTATATTCTCTTGGCCACTATCTTCGACATGCATCTGCATATTATCGGAATTATTATCTATGCTATCTGATTCAACAACTAATTCTTCACTAACATCACAGAGAGCACTCTCTGGTTCTAATTCACTGACATCAACGTGTGCATCTGCATACTCAGTGTGAGTCTCAGTGAGGTTTATTTACAGCATTCACAATTTTAAGTGGAAAAAGGGTTTGAAATTGATAATGGCCCTTGTAGTCTACTTTTCTTTTTAATTTGACTTTCAAATGTTGTGTATCATTTGTACATCTGGGTTGCGAATGAACAGTGTTTTGAGTTTCAGATGCTACACAAACAACAGGACCATGAATTCCTTTCTGACAACCTTTTGGCAGGGTAATTATTTTGGCAAAAAGTATAAACTTTGCGATTACATGTCTCTCCAGTATATTCAGTCCTTGAAGTTCCTGTGTGATTTCACACAATTGTAGTTTATTTATAACAGCAATAGGAGACAATTTGCCCTTCATCAATGTTTGGTCACAAGAATGACAGATATATTCTCTGTGCCGAGTTAACAGTATATCTTTGGAAGGATTTGAGTAATTATTACATTTGTGAACATATTTTCCTGTCAAACATGAATTCACTATAAATAGATTGGTCTTATATTTATTACGATTACATTGTTTCACCTGATTTTCAAATAATGCTCTATGACATACTGTACAAATGTGTGTTGGACCCTGTTGTACTTTCCTTTGAAAGGTCTCGACAGCAACATCTATTTGCACTTTTTCTGCTTAGCCGATCGTTTGTATGTAGGACTTGTTTTGGGATTTATACTTCATTCTAAATATTCGGCCCTCATTGTATTATCTTTTAATTCGCAAAGCGCACACACTTTTGTCTTTGTCTAAATTGTACATTTGCATAATTGTCTGCAGACATCTGCTTTTGTCTAGCTGCAAACAGGTGGTCAGTTTTATATCATTGAGTAATACACTGTTTTTGTCTGGCTTTAAACAGTGGGTTAGTTTTATATCATTGAGTAATACACTGTTTTTGTCTAGATTTAAACAGTAGGTAAGCTTTATATCATTGAGTAATACACTGGATGTGTCTAGCTTCAAACAGTGGGTCAGTTTTATATCATTGAGTAATACACTGCTTTTGTCTAGCTGCAAACAGTGGGTCAGTTTTATATCGTTGAGTAATACACTACTTTTGTCTAGCTGCAAACAGTGGGTCTTTTTTATATCGTTGAGTAATACACTGTTTTCGTCTAGCTGCAAACAGTAGGTCAGTTTTATATCGTTGAGTAATACACTGTTTTTGTCTAGCTGGAAACAGTGGGTCAGTTTTATATCATTGAGTAATACACTGTTTTGTCTAGCTGCAAACAGTAGGTCAGTTTTATATCATTGAGTAATACACTGCTTTTGTCAAGCTGCAAACAGTGGGTCAGTTTTATATCATTGAGTAATACACTGTTTTTGTCTAGCTGCAAACAGTAGGTCAGTTTTATATCGTTGAGTAATACACTGTTTTTGTCTAGCTGGAAACAGTGGGTCAGTTTTATATCATTGAGTAATACACTGTTTTGTCTAGCTGCAAACTGTAGGTCAGTTTTATATCATTGAGTAATACACTGCTTTTGTCAAGCTGCAAACAGTGGGTCAGTTTTATATCATTGAGTAATACACTGTTTTTGTCTAGCTGCAAACAGTCGGTCAGTTTTATATCATTGAGTATTACACTGTTTTTGTCTAGCTGCAAACAGTGGGCCATATTTATATCGTTGAGTAATACACCGTTTTTGTCTAGCTTCAGTGGGTCAGTTTTATATCGTTGAGTAATACAGTGCTTTTGTCTAGCTGCAAACAGTAGGTCAGTTTTATATCATTGAGTAAGTCACTGTTTTTGTCTAGCTGCAAACAGTGGGTCAGTTTTATATCGTCGAGTAATACACTGCTTTTGTCTAGCTGCAAACAGTGGGTCAGTTTTATATCATTGAGTGATACACTGTTTTTGTCTAGCTGCAAACAGTGGGTCAGTTGTATATCATTGAATAATACACTGCTTTTGTCTAGCTGCAAACAGTGGGTCAGCTTTATATCATTGAGTAATACACTGTTTTTGTCTAGCTGCACACAGTGGGTCAGTCTTATGTCGTATTGTAATACACTGCTTTTGTCTAGCTTTAAACAGTGCGTCAGTTTTATATCATTGAGTAAGACACTGTTTTTGTCTAGCTGCAAACAGTGGGTCAGGTTTATATCGTCGAGTAATACACTGATTTTGTCTAGCTGCAAACAGTGGGTCAGTTTTATATCGTTGAGTAATACACTGCCATTTTCTAGTTGCAAACAGTGGGGCATTCTTATATCATTGAGTAATACACTGTTTTGTCTAGCTGCAAACAGTAGGTCAGTTTTATATCATTAAGTAATACACTGCTTTTGCCAAGCTGCAAACAGTGGGTCAGTTTTATATCGTCGAGTAATACACTGCTTTTGTCTAGCTGCAAACAGTGGGTCAGTTTTATATCATTGAGTAATACACTGTTTTGTCTAGCTTTAAACAGTGTGTCAGTTTTATATCAGTGGGTAATACACTGTTTTGTCTAGCTGCAAACAGTGGGTCAGTTTTATATCGTTGAGTAATACACTGTTTTTGTCTAGCTTCAGTGGGTCAGTTTTATATCGTTGAGTAATACACTGTTTTTGTCTAGCAGCAAACAGTTGGTCAGTTTTATATCGTCGAGTAATACACCGCTTTTGTCTAGCTGCAAACAGTGTGTCAGTTTTATATCATTGAGTAATACACTGTTTTTGTCTAGCTGCAAACAGTTGGTCAGTTTTATATCGTCGAGTTATACACTGCTTTTGTCTAGCTGCAAACAGTGGGTCAGTTTCATCAAAATATTCAAAACATTTTGGTTTTTGATTTAAAAATTATCCATAATATTGTAAAAATTATCCGAAACTAATCACTACAATAAGAATAATATAGGCTTGTTAACTATTCAACTACAAGAATAATCAATAAGAATTCCATATAACTTTTACAGCCAAACCTTAAGCCATATGTAAAGTGTAAATTTAATTATCCATCCATCCATCCATCCATCCATCTATCCATCAATCCATTCATTCATACACTCATTCATTCATTCATTCACTCATTCCATTCATTCACTCACTCATTCACTCACTCACGCCCCCACCCACCCACCCACCCACCCACTCACTCACTCACTCACCCACACTCTTGTTCGTTCGTACATAGGCTCGTTCATTCGTTCGTAGGCTCGTTCGTTCATACATTCATTCATTCTCCCGGTCGTTCGTCCGCTCGTTCACACGTCCGTTTTTTAAATTGTCCAAAACATTGGCAAATTAGCTAAAATAATTTAAAAATCATCGATAATGGTGTTAAAATTATCCAAAACATTTTTAATTATCAAAAAAATCGTTTTAAGTTTAAAAGAAATTTTCAAAGCCCACGAATTTAGAAAAAAGATCAGCCCATCAAACAAATAATGTTTAATCATTTTCGAGTCTAACCTATTCAACTACAAGCATAATCAATATGAATTCCAATCCCTTAGAACATAGCCGCCCGATCACCACCATCACCACCAAAGGCGGTTAATCCTTTCCAAATTAGTTTTGAATCCTTATCGACCCCTTTGTATTATGAACCCATACCAGGTGTTAATCACTCCATGGCGAATAATAGTACTTTGAACTCTATAAACATCCTTTGATGGCCAACCCACATTCACTCCATGGCGAATAATAGTACTTCGAACTCTATAAACATCCTTTGATGGTCAACCCACATTCAATCCAACTAATAATTTCCCCTCACCCCTCACCCCACCTCACCCTAGAACCTCCCCTATAAATACCATGTTTAAACACAACATTAGTTATGTCCTCTGACGAAGGTAACAACAGCCGAAAGGATCCTAAGGACCACCTTATTATAAGTTTTGATAATAGTTTAGCCAGATTAGTGTTTTTATAATAGTTTTGCCAGATTAGTGTTTTATAATAGCTTAGCCACTTTAGGACCACCTTATTATAAGTTTTGACACAAGTTTAAGCCAGATTAGTGTTTTATAACAGTTTTGCCAGATTAGTGTTTCATAATAGCTTAGCCACTTTAGTGTTTTAGTGCAAATAATCTAGGAAATATGGCCTCCAACAGAAATCAACAAACGTAAGTTTTTATTGTAATATATATACTGTAATAATGTGTTTGTTTTGCTTACAATATAATATATCTTCGTAAACAGACACCATATCTTCCAATCTTGTTTTTAACCACACACACTCACAAGCGCACACACGCACACACACACACACACACACACACACACACACACACACACACACACACACACACACACACACACACACACACACACACACACACATACACACACACACACGCGCACACGCACACACACACACGCGCGCGCACGCACCTGTCCACTATGAATCCAGAGGATAACAGGCCACAGACCAGGAGCCAGACAGAGTTACACCCAAAGTCCACACCCACACCAATACAAACCACACACTCAGTCAACCCTACAGAAGAACACACAACTACAACGCACAACCCAACAGCAACCACCCCGCCGTCGCCACCACCACCACAACAATCGGCCACCTCTGCAGCCACTACTAACACCACCACATTAACAACAAAAGCACACACGGATGCAGAAACACAGACACGCCAACACCAATCTTCAGCAAAGACGATTTAGAGCACCCTGTCAACCAACAGCACGAAAAAACATTTCAGCAACTATACAAATCCCTATACAAAACAGAACAACTGCAGCACCACATACAGAACATAGAACATGCCATCAAGAACAACACACATATCTTTAAGCCAGACATAGCCCTAGCCATCGTAGACCCCAACACAGAAACCACTGCAGAGATCGACTCGATCTTAAAAGCCGCGGCTAACAGCATCCAACACGCAATCCTAGAACATTACTACAAAAAACTACACTACCACAAACAGCAAGCACACATAATTGAAGGGAATCTGTTAGACTCACACACATACGAAGCGGACAAAGCTGTTGCTAAGGCACACAGGATAGCTGCTAAGTTCGCCACAACCAGCATAAAGACACACACAACAAACACAAACAGGACACACAATGACACACACAAACAAAGCACACAAACCCCGGTCATGCGAAAGGCAAACATCCCGCCTTTGATGGATCTACAACATCAAACAAACCACACGCAGAAGCAAGTACACCCAGCACAACACGCACCAACAGAGAGACGCCACAGACCACCGCTGTTGCCAACACCTCAACCAGCACAAAGACAACACACACAGCAAAACCCACATACATACACAAGACCACAAACACCACAGAACAACCAAACCACAACTCAATGGTTTAGACCTACACAGCTCAAACAGCAACCACAGATCAACACAGAGAGACAACCGAGGAGTAACCCACTTCCCCTGCCAAAAAACGGGGGAGCACCACACATACAGAACAAACCACATTCACCACAAACCACCTTCAAACCAGGGCAAGTTGGACCAAAACAAACATCACAAACCAACCGCCACTGCACAAACAACCGACACTTTGTAATACCCTACTCAAGACAACCACCTCCCATCCACCACGCACATCCATCACCACCAAGAGAGCAGATGTACCTTCCCAGAACACAACCTATCACACACTCAACACACCAACCCAGAACCCAACCCATCCAAACAACATCACAGACATGTACAAGCACACCACAAACCAAATCATATGCCGAAGCCATAAAACAATCCAAAAACGAAAATGTGAAAAAACTACTCTTAGAAATAATCGGCCAATTAGACGTTTAACATCAGGTACACAACTACAAAAACGCAGAAAACAACGCATCATCAACAAACAAAAAACAACACCAGATATTGTCGTTACCTGTCCAACCACAAACTTACCAAAACAGAAAATTCCGTTCTAAACAAAGGCCTTTCATTTGTACCCACACCACACCACATATCACCAGACACACAAATACATTGCATAGATCAATTCATCAGGAAGTTAGAATGCAAATACTACTTTTACAGCAACAACCTTGAAAAACCCACAGCACCATCCAAATTCAAACTACCCTCAGAATGGAGACCAAGCACAACACCCAATGCCATCAACAAACTCCGGTCATCACTCACCAAGCTTATCACCAAACCACCCGACAAGTCACCACGATCCAACATCACACACCATGAGAAAACAGCCCTAAAAACATTAGCTAATAACACAAACATAGTCATCAGACCAGCAGACAAAGGCTCCGCAATAGTCATTCTCAACAAAACAGACTACATTGCAGAAGTACACAGACAACTTACAGATGTCGCATACTACACCAAACTCAGTGAAAATCCCACTTTAGAATATAAAGACACCATAGATGCATACATTAACGAACTTCTAATCACCGGAGCCATCACAGGACAGACACACAGATATCTCACCGAATTCAAAGTCAGAACTCCGCGCATCTACATTAACCCTAAGATACACAAAGGCAAAATACCTCCTCCCGGACGCCCGATTGTATCCAACTGCGATGGCCCCACGTCACGCATTAATGAATTCACAGACCACCTACTAAAAGACACGGAAAATGATATCCCAAATCTACTACGAGACACCACTGCATTCATCCACCATATAGAAAACACTACAGTGGATGCTGGCTCAATCCTATGCACAATGGATGTCAGATCACTATACACAAACATCCCACACGAAGAAGGCATACAGATTGTCACAGAACATTACAGACATACACTTGAAAAAACAAACACAAACAACAATAACCACACACCTGCACACATCTACCCAGACGAATTGGCCCAAATAATGAGATACATTCTTACAAAAAACAGCTTCCAATTCAATGAAGACTACTACATACAAACACATGGAACAGCCATGGGAGCCAAGTTTGCTGTCAAATATGCTAACATTTACGTGTACACCATAGTAAGCAGAATGTTATCAACATGGATGGGCAGCACTCCATCTCACTTAGTTAGATACATAGATGACATATTTTTCATTTGGAACACCAGTGAGAACGAACTACTTGAATTTCACGCACACATGAATAAAGAGCATCCCACAATAAAATTTGACTTGGAATATTCAACGGAAAAAAATCCCATTTTTGGACACAATGGTAAACAAAGAAGATAACAAACTTAAATTGGACCTATACAGAAAACCTACAGACAAACAACAGTATCTTCACAAACAATCAAGCCACCCTAAAAACTCAAAACATTCCATAATCTACAGCCAAGCATTAAGATACAAACGCATCATCACAGATCCTACTAGATTAAAACAACGCACACAGGAAATCACAGATGCATTCATCCACCGGGGATACAAAGAGACAGAAATTAAAGCCATCATAGAAAAAACCGAGAACACACAGAGAGAAGACATTCTTTACAAACAACCCACACAAAAACAGCCTAGGCCAGCTTGCATACTACAATACCACCCATCATTAGAACACATAGGCAAATCCATTCGAACCTACTGGGAAAAGTACATCTTGTCTTCACCAATCTTAGCACCAATTTTTCCCAACTACCCAGTAGTAGCATTCAAGAAAAATAAAAGCATTAGGGAACACCTAGTCCACTCTAGCCTAATTAAAATAAAAAATCCAGATGCTAACAATAAGATCGTACCGACACCAAATGACACTCACGACATAGTAGGGACACTCCGACAATGCAACAACAACAATTGCATCACATGCAAACAATACATGAACACTGCTGACAAATTCACCAGTTTCGTCACTGGTAAAGACTACAAAATCAACACACAAATGAGCTGCAATACCACCAACATTATTTACCTCATAGAATGCAAACAATGCAGCTCTCAATACATAGGAGAAACAAGTCAAACACTCAGCAAACGACTCACACAACATATCCATGCAATCCGACACCAAACAGACACGAGAATCTCATGGCATTTCAACCATCCAAGACATTCTATGAAAGACATCACGATAAGACCAATTGAAAGAATCTTTACAGATAACAAAAAACTAAGATTAAACAGAGAACACTACTGGATCAAAGAACTCAAAACGATGCACCCGTTCGGAATAAACAAAAAAGCATAACACACTCACTCACTCACCCACCCACCCACCCACCCACCCACCCACTCACTCACTCACTCACTCACTCACTCACTCACTCACTCACTCACTCACTCATTCACACATAGGAGGTTTGACGGAAGTTTGCAGACTGGCAGGTATGCATAGGTAACTATGTAAATACCTGGGTCGGCGTTTTAAAATACTTTGTCAAGCTGCAAACAATGGGTCAGTTTTATATCATTGAGTAATTCACTGTTTTTTTCTAGCTGCAAACAGTGGGTCAGTTTTATATCGTTGAGTATTACACTGTTTTTGCCTAGCTTTAAACAGTGGCCCAGTTTTATATCGTTGAGTAATACACTGTTTTTGTCTAGCTGCAAACAGTGGGTCAGTTTTATATTGTCGAGTAATACACTGCTTTTGTCTAGCTGCAAACAGTGGGTCAGTTTTATATCATTGAGTAATACACTGTTTTTGTATAGCTGCAAACAGTGGGTTAGTTTTATATCATTGGGTAATACACTGCTTTTGTCTAGCTGCAAACAGTGGGCCAGTTGTACATCATTGAGTAATACACTGTTTTTGTCTATATGCACACGCTTTGTAGCGAGAGTGGGTATAATCACATTTTAATTTGGTCACCCCAGACTTCACATTTGATCACAAATTCTTCGGGACCCCACGTTTCACCTTCCACCCAACTCTGATTAACATCTTTCCAGTAGAACCCACATTATTGACAACTTTGCAGGCATGCAAGTTTCAAAAGTATCACATTTTAATTTGGTCGCTGTGGTCTTGATCGTTGACCTTTTGGCCGCCCAAATTGGCCACATTTGGTAAATGTCCTTTCAATTATCCTCTGGAAACATCAAAACGCAATAAAATCTCCTTATTTGGGTCAGTGACCTTGACCTCAAAATCAATAGATCTTCGTACCACAAAGAAGAATATACAAGCCATGTTTGGTAAATATGCCTTCAGTAACACTTGAATTAGCATTCAGAAACGACACACTTTCCGTAATTTGGTCACTGATCTTGAACTTTAAAGATTTAGACCCCAAATCAATACGGTTCTTTAGACTCCCAAGCGGATTATATATGTCAAGATTGCTAAAGATCCCTTAGGAGATCTTGAGTTATCATATGGAAACACCAAAACGCACCAAATTTCCTTAATTGGGTCACTGTGACCTTGACATTTTGAGTCCAAAATTAATAGGTTGGTTCGAACTAGATAGATGCGTATCAATTATTGAAATAGGTCAAGCGGCTCATAAGTTACAGTTCAGCCATGAATTTGCTAACAGACATATGGATATCCGGTGTCACTAGTGTGAATGTTACACATCTCCTCAATGCAAGGAAGGTGTGTTCCAATTATCACTAAAGTCCGTCCCGTGGTTACAGACCCGACATACATTTTCTAACGGACGTATGGATGGACGGACAGATGTACAGAAGCATGGATTCGACGAGTATAGAACATAACACATTATTGCCTCGGTGTTATGAAGGTGTTTACTAATTATCATTATATTCGGTTCAGTGGTTCAGCAATTACTGCCTGGACACGAATCCGCTAACGGATGGATAGACAGATGAACAGTACACACCGTAACATAATCTTCTTATTCAGGGCGCATAAACCTGGATTCCTAATGAATGTATAACATATCTGCATAGCTACCAGTGTATTGCTAGCATATGTCGAATTGCATATTTTATCATAGTAATTCAGCTTTAAAGGATCATAACCAAATTTGGGTGAAAGGTTGCCTCTGTTTTCAGGAAGACATGTGACAATTAAGGGATCAAGAGTGACCTGATCAAGAAACTTCATTAATGGATGGACACACGTAGCATAATTCGTTTCCCCATTGATTCACCATCTCAATGGACAATAGGAAATTGTGGAATAAGTAAACAACAAGAACACATTGATTTTATGCCAAATGACAACCATGAAAAGACGACGACGACGACGATGATGATGAAATAATTTGCAATAGACAATGCAACATGCACAGTCAATTCAACTTTCCAGAGTATCCATCCATCAATCTGACGCCATACGACGCCATACTCAGCTAAGCGGCGTGTTAGATGACGTCATAATCATTACACCATAAATGATTCTATATGGCCCGCCTTTAACTCTTAATAGTCCGTCACGTTGTACGAATTGTATGTCTACTATTTAATAAACATGCTGTTTACTATTTTGAAACTAATTTGACTGGATGATGTTGCTGCCATAGGCAGCAACAGCGCCCAGTAAAATTAGTTACAATACATTCAAAAGCTTACCTGTATAGTTTTCTGAAAATTGATAGTCAGGGAGTTCAGAGATCGATCGATCCTAAAACGAGCGAGGTGTAGGTGGAGCTTAGCGAAAAATGGGCGGGCATGGCTAAAAATAAAACGGTCCATTGTATCTGTAATGGATCTCATTCATTTTCAAATAGCAGTCAATGCAGGCAGGCAGTCACTTAATATAACGCATTTGCTATGGTAAATAGCATTTTGAACACAACACTTCTGGTTCTTCCGGATAGGTTGACTCACGAACATCTTAACACGCTGATGTCAAAACTTTAAATTTTCGAAGGAAACTAAAACGCAGCAAGATCGTTCACCTAAATTCTTGAAAAATGTACTCCAGCTTTTTGCTATTGACAATTTAACAGAGAATAATGACATCGGAGTGATAAGTGTCAAATCTGCCAAACGGCTTCTATGATGGGTTTGAGAAAGTGTCCATGTGCAAACGGAGAATATTTTTGAAATATTTTCGCTTGAATGACTGGCTAAGTAAGCGAGCTAGACAGATTAGTGGTAACTTTTCAAAAAATTTCATTCAATCTGCAAACATGCATTCGAAATTAGTTAAAGAATATCAATCTTTTTAGTTGGCTGGAGGTTTTAACTGGGACTAATTAAACCGTTTGGCGATTCCCGATTTGTATTGTTTGTAATCAGTTATTGTGATGATGGTGATATGTATACAAATTATGATCGCAGCAATATATCTATCTTGGTGAAGTTATCTTCTTTGCCCCCCCCCCCTCCGACACACACCCTTGATGGGATGCCCCTCACAATGGCACGACCAGCACTTTATTTCACACGGTATCTGTAAAAATAAAACGAAATCTGAGGATTTTAATCATTTTAAAAGGAACCACAATTGCGGAGATCTATTTCCTCCCCACCCACACACAACTCCATCCCCCAACCCCACCCACTCAATCTCCCATGAAGCGTGAACATGGGTAATTATCCAGAATTTAAAGATCCATTCAGTAGAACTCGAGTTAGCATTTGGAAATGAAACAAAATATTCTTCTTTTGAGTGACTCTGACATTGACCTTTGACCTCTAAAATCAATAGGCTTCTTCAGACCACCAAGAGGCACCTTCAAAACGAGTTTTGTAAAGATCCCCCAGTAGAACTATCACAACTCAACACAATTTCCTTGACTTGGTCACCGTAACCTTGATCTTTAACCGTTTTACCCTGAAATTAAGAGGGATCTCCAGACCACCGAAGTTGACGGTTCCTCCAGTAGAGGCTGATTTATCATACCGGATGGTCGAAGAGATGGATGAACTGGATCTTAGTTACTTCATGGGGAGATGACTCTGTGGGGAGATAACTCTGCGGAATAAGGACAGATCTCTCCAACCTGAACTCGGGACATCATCTAATTGACCACCAGACAGAACAAGATAAGAGGCTCAAGGGGCATGTATCGCTAATCTGGAACATAGCCTTTTCAACAAAAGGCTATCATCTTTAAGGAGAACCCTAAGGTTTTGGTCAGAACTATATCAAGAACAAGGATGCGTCCTACCAAACTTAGCTATAAACCGCCTAGTGGTTCGCGAAGACATTTTACATTTGCCATTGCTTTACCCTGGAGGGTCTTGGCAGGTAGGTCAAAGACAGCGAGGTTATCCGAGTTTAGAAATTTTCTAAACAAAACCAATTTCGCCGCCAAATTCCATCAAATAAATTTTTTCAATACAGCTGCCAAAACGCTGCATTGTGATTGGCCGATGGCGACCATGTTTTAATGTACTACCCCGTTTAACAAACTAGAATGAACCTTAGTCCCTAATAATACTTCCCAAATTTCGAACATACCAATTCATTAGTTTTCGTGAAAATTAGGTCAGATAACTGTTGAAACAGTTTGCCAATCCAGTTCCTCGAACAAACTTAGTTCAACCGCAGTAGTAGTGTCGGTAGTAACATGATACCACCTCCCTCAACTGGCCGCCGTTTGACGATCCGTGGCCCCCACCGCCCTCTCAATCTCTGGGGCATAGGAATTTGAGACATGTGATGTTCGTGGTCGAGATGGGAGTTGCTGACATGGAAAATAAAACTCATGTGCGGACCCCACTGTCCGGGAGCACCTCCTCAGGATACCAACCAGTGGCCAGCCTCTCTCTATTCTGTGTAGGCTCAGACAAACACGTAGTCTCTGGCAGAGTCACATTGGCATGATGGGACCACCCATAGGGCTTCCATCTACCTTGACAACGCTCACCTGGGAGGAGGCTAAAGTGATTAGCATGTGAACCACGCAGACTCTGGTATGTTCACATGTTATGCAGAGAATCTGGTGCTGAGAAGGTGTCTCCAGCAGACAACAACGGCCTACCCTCTCCACCCCATAGAAGTGGCAGACAGACTCGATCACTTTATGTGGGTGAATGCGGTCGTAAATGTTTCTCCGCAAGGGGTCGACCCAAGGATTGTACTGGGGGTCATCCCGGAAGTGGGCCCACTTGGCATCCAATATCATGGCAGTCTCAGCGCCCTGAGCCACTGCTGTAGACGCCAGCACGAGCAGTATGATGAGAATCATGGCTATATATGCAGAGTTAGACTGAACAGAGTGAACCCCTCGAGAAATATCTGTGCCAGATCAAGCCCTGTTCCATCCAGATCGATAGTGATCTTCATCCCCTCAGGGGCAGGGCTAGCTGCTTCACTCTGCTGCCGGCTAAGAAACGTAGCTCTAGGACTATAGGAATCGTTTGTGGGCTAGTGAGTTCGACTCGCTGAAGCAGTTTAACAACACCCTTGACTTTGGAGACTTGTGACCCCCCATCTACATGTAGGGTTCCCTCCTGGAGGTTAACAGCTTCTTCTGGTCTATCGAATGGACGATGCAGCAGGAGCCTTCCACCTGTAACCCCGATCCGGTGACCCACCCTCGTCAGGGAGACACCTTCACCTATGTAGGTGAGGAAGAATGATCCCCGATTGTAGAGCTTTCGCACTGTCCCATCCTTTTTCACAACAGTGGAGAGGGGAGTAACCTCTATGTCAATGAGTGCGGGAGGCCTATATAGGGGAAGCCATGTTTGCCAGTCACCCCAAGGCCCAGCGCGGTACCACACTTCATTCTTCTCAAATATGAACTGCAGGTTTTTTGCCAGGGTCAATAGCAGGCCATCACGGGCCATCGGCGGGGCACCGCTCGTATCGGGGTTGACCAGATGAAGGCTGACGTCGCTATTTAGGGTGTTGATGTCTGCCACTTCTGTATCCAAGAGCCCAATCAACGGCTCGAGGATGTACTTCCTCTTCGGGAAATCGTACCGAAACACGATTTTGTGGCCATCTATGTTGTGACCAGGCGCTCCTCTGTCACATCCTTGAGGTCTGTGAGCAATGGTGCGGAGGAAGAATGCCTTTGAGCTTGCTTCGTACTGTAGGGCGAATGACTTGCCTTTGCTCTCTTCTACCTTGGCAGTATCAACTGCGTACACATCTGCGAGGTCAGCAAGACCAGTCGATTGAGCAAATATGTGTTCCATAGCACGCTATAGGAGGGGTTTAAACGAGACATATAACCATGCCGATTGTCTGACTACTGCTCTCCGGTGGTGAGAACCTAATCTCGCCCTCTCTAGAGAGGAGACGGGTGGTACAGTACCGTGTAGAATGGGTGCTCTTCAAGGTGCCCCAGCGGGGCACAACATACATACACGCCGATGTGCTACATCAACCTCCGGGCAGTGCACACAGCAGCTCACTGGTAGAAGTTGGTCGGGACGTGATAGCGTATCTCCCAGGTGCCAACAGCAACCTATGGAAAGCTATCAGTCCTAGCCTGTTCACACCTGTAAATCACCTGTTTGACAGCCCCTCCATTAACATATATGCCTGCACGGATGGGATATCGGACGCCCATTTAGAGTTTACACTCTTATTACTCCTTGACCTGACGACAACATGAAATCATACCAGGAATATCTGACCTTTGCCAGGATGATGAAAGAGGGTTGCCCCTTCATGACCCCTGCACAAAACGAACAGATGCTCACACTGCAACAAGAAGGAGAGCGCCTACAGCGGTAGAGCCGGTATCAACAGAACGCGAGCATTGCAAGGAGACGAAGCTTCCAAATACTGGCAGGACCTCCTGAAGAAGAGTAAGTGGGACGCAGGAGTCTTGACAGACGGCGATGAGCCAGATGTCTTCACATACGACGATGAGGCAGATGTCTTCTCAGACGAGGATGAACCAGGTGTCGTCTCAGACGAGGATGAGCAAGAGGTCATACATTTGGAAGAGGAGATGGCACAGGAGTGTAAGACCAAGACAGCCTTCCAGCGGCGGACCTGCTATCTTGGTGATTAGGTGAAGTACCAGATGTCACGTCTCAGAAAGCTACTGGCACCCGAAATAGTGCTGGATGACCACTGTCTAAGAGACGTCTGTTTCAACACCCACAAGCTGGTATGATTCGCCAGGCTCTCCAAAATGAACCCTTCTATGACTCATGAGCAGATTCTGCAGGTGATGTCGGTTTAAGCCTCCAGATATACTATGGCAAAATCAGAGTGGCTGAAGCAACCAGAACTATACACCTCCCTGACTGCTGACGAGGGTGGTACCATCCATGGCTGGCGACTCCAGCAGATAGATACCATCAGGCAGAATCTCGTCCATGAGGCAGAAAAGTACAGCAGAACGCGCAGGCGATATAAGACGGCATACAACGTCCTCGCGCATACAACCACTACAGCGGGTGTGATTGGACCCAGTGCGGGTGTGGCAGCTGTGACAACTCTCGCTACAGGGGTGGGTGCCCTCGTCGCCATCCCGCTGGGTGGCATGACACTAGCCGTCACGGGCTTGGGGGTGGGACAGCGGCAGATCACAAGGAGGCTGGAGAAGCATGCTAAGTACGTGACACTGGCACAGAGTATGCTACGGACTATCGACGAGTCTGTCAGCAAAGCTCTCGCGGATGGCCAGGTCACCGATGAAGAGTACCACCATATATTGAAGGTCCAAGCCCTGTACCGCATGGAGAAACCTAAAGTGCGACAGCAATACCACAAAGGCTCCAGCGGGTGGGTTGATATGGAGGAGTTAAAACATGAGATGTTACGGCGAGGTCACCCCGCTGGTCTATGGAGTCGAGACGAGTACAAATAGTGTGCTGCATGTACGGTAGCTTTAAGAACACCAGCATAGATGGCCTTCCCACTGAACCTCACGCCAGTCATCCGGAGCCAACCGCCCCTCATGGGTACACCATTGACTGGCCTGAGAGGTCTACTGGATGATATACGAGAGCTAACACCGTTCTCCATCACAATGGATGGACGGTCCTGAACCAGCTTCTCCATCAACCCACGACTGCTGACCAACCGCCCCATCACCATCAAGGATGCGAAGCAAGCTCATACTTGGATGGCTGCTCCAAGCCTCTCATACTGGAATCAGCAGCTGAACTTTGCCGTGTGGTGTGCCACGGCAGGATGTGGAGTAAGTTCCACCCTGATTCACTTCTATTCTGGTACTCCTGAAGCTGTGCTCATCGCCAGCTGTCTCAGATTCCACGTGTACTTCACGGTGCGACGAATCCTCCATGAGCTGGGTGCAAGCCTTCCTGATACAAACGACTTCGACCCACAGCTCAACAGTCATAGATCTCAGCGGCCAGCAGACTACAGAGAGAGTTCAGCACTCACCCAGACTATTGGTGGCATGGTGGTGACAACAGCGGCCTAGGGGATGTGACTACTCAGGATTCCCCTATCGAACACCCCGACGAGTAGGCCGCCGGAAGCCAGCGACATTCTCATTCAATCCAGACTCCGACCCTGGAGCACTGGTGCAAAATATGCAAAATATGCACATCACTGGCTTGCGGCAGGACTGTCCTTTTGTGTGGAAGTACTTTGTCCCACACACCACCTCAGGCCTCACACCAGCAGCGATCGCTCGGATCAACCAGTCCCTGGAAGCACTGTGCCACTGCCTCCTTACAGCGCAGACCAAGCTGTGTCATTCCATAGATGGTGTCAGCTGAGCAGACGTCCAGGCCATGTTCATCAGTCTCGTTGAGGATATGATCATCGTGGCAGACCCCAGTAGTCTTATTGCTAAGTTCCAGCAGGGGTTGCAGAAGGCCCGTCGCAAACCTGACATTGCCATTTCAGCACACCTATGGTTGATTCCGAGCAACATGATCGTGAACATCGAGGACCTCCAAGTTAGTGGCTATAACAACATGATAGTCGAGGGGAGTTCCCCCGGTGTCCACTTCGGTTTCAACACTGCTATCAACGCACCCCCGCATAGTATGGGCCATACAGTCGTTACGACCCTGACACTGCGTCCAGTCGACATGATGCTTCCCATGGCAGCTCCGACCCCGGCACTGCAGCCAGTCGACATGACACCGCTTCCCGTGGTAGCTCTACGAGTGTTGTCAGGCCTAGCTATCGTGGCGCTCAGGATCAGACGACTCCGCCACTAGCAAATCAGCTATAAGACTATCCCAACTCTCTACCGTAGTATTGGGACCGCGGTGAGACACTGAACCAGCTTGGCATGCCCTACAGCCCATATACACGCTGCCAACATGCACATGCAAGGGCTGGATGGTTCCACAGCGCATCCTTTTTCCAGCTTGTAGTATCGCAGAGCCTTGTTCAGCTCTGAGTCAGGTGAGGCCATGTATTTCTGCAACTGCTGGAACACATCTGACAGATACTCCCGATCCTTGTAGAAACATTTAGCTCGCAGGACCGGCTCGACGATACTCCCACCCATGATAAGGTATTCGAGGAAGATGATCTGGCCCTTACCAAATCCTAGATAGAGCTTCACAGCTGTCAGCTCCTCTATCAGCTCAGCACCAGAGAGCTCAGCGAGCTCATCTGGTGTCTTCTTGTTGTAGGCCTTCAGCTCTCTCCGGAAGACCTCATAGTACTTCTCGCATAGCGTGAGCCCGGACATGTTTAAGATGTCTCAATAGAGAGATGAATATTCCTGAGTACCAACCCAGCCACCTGGCAGATGCAGACTAGGAAGATCTTATTAGATCTCTCGACAAGAGGATGCAGACATTTAACAGCATTGTATACTCAGTGCTTAAACAATGACGTCAACGGTACAGATCGTGAAGCAACTGCCCGAGAACCAGGCGAGTCTTCAGAAGGTGGAGAACCTGCTGTGAACAAAGACACAGAAGTTACTGACCAAAGCAAAACCTCTGGCAGTCCATGTCGCCAGTAACGTGGCGGCGAATGTGGCCGTGGTGAAGATGACAGGTGGAAATAAGGTTCTTCCTGCCGCCACTGTGGCTGTCCTCGCTACAGTTGTGAGTGGGTGGCTGGCACTGTCTCGGAATAACTCACCCCATCCCAAAGATCGGCCTCAGTGGTGCCTCCTACACTGTTGCTGCCAAGATCATGGGTGAATGTGTTACACTAATGGAGGCCGCAGTTCTAGGTCTAGCAACGAGTGCAATGGCTAAGATCATCGTCGCCTACGTTTAACCCCTCTGGATAGTGAGATACGGATCACGAGACCCCTGCAGTATATGAGGCATGGCATGCCGGATGGTGGTGTGTAGCCCATAGTCGAGCATGCGGACTGAGGATCACCAATGCCTGGGAATGGTAGACCGCCCACAAAGCGTGCCCCTGCCAGTACCCTGAGCACTGCTACCTATTCCCTTGGCTGACTGCATGGTCCTCCCATGCCCAACTATTTCACTGGGGTATGACTAGTGGGTTTAAGCCGTGTATATAGCACTATGACTCTGTCATTCACAGACCTAGAAAGCAAAGAACTAGGCGATCTTGCTCACTTAGGTGAGGCATGCCTCGGTTCAGAGGACACTGTTGCCCCTATCTCCTTACTAGACTTCGATGGGAAGGGAGACCCGCGGGAGATCCGAGGTACCATCCCAGCCCGAGATCTCATCGGGAACACTGATACGGTAGGACAATCGGCCATTAACAAGGCCAAGACTGTATACAAGGGGATGGGCATCAAAGACAGGGCAACGATGCGAGGTGTGCTCGGAGTCGATGAGGCTGGTGCCATCAAGGTTATGGCTGAGTCCTATGCACAAGACCTGATTAAGGATCTCCTGAAACCACGGAGCTCATTCCAACAGGATGGAGAGAATCTTAGGGTAGGCACCATCGGCCTGAGCAATGTCACTGTCACTGTCGATGGCAAAAAAGGTGCTACCGCCACCCTCCAGCTACCAGAGGTGAAGAAGTCAGGGTTCTTTGGTTTGCCGCTTAAGACCACAGGATAGTCATGCCTTCCCGTACATGTATCATACAGATACAGGATGTGCTAGCCACTGTGGGTGCTGACACAGGCCTTCTATGCTATCTTCTCAGCTGCTGCTGGGATTTCATGCTTGATGCCTCCATCGCATCCTTCGTATCCGCCGGAGCTGCAGGATTCCGCTCTGCAGGTGAAAGAGCTGGTGCAGGAAGTACTGCCGTTTAGTCTCCCAGATATAGACGAGGCTACCGCCGACCAACTGCTAACCATCCTCCGCACGCATGTCTGTACCATTCGACAGTAGGCCGGCCGATGCTGGCCAGGTGGTGCTGATCATTGCCCCATCAGGACACTTACTGCGGGCTCTCCTGGCCGAACATTTACACTCTCAATACATCCTTCTGGTGTCTGACTCCGCCGCTGAGGCGGTTGACCGTAATGATCAATGGTACAATGGCCCAATCACCAAGATGCAGAACCTGCAAGCACTGATGGAGAAGCTGCTGGCATCCCGACTGACATAACCACTTGTTCTAGTTACCGATGACCCTGAAATGGACCAGAAGACAGTCACCTACCTCAGCAACATCACCAGGCGCATCCGGCACACAAAGATAACTGTCTTCATCCTCTTTCAGAAGTACACCTGCGAGATCTCACCAGACATCCGCCACAATGCCCGGTTGCTAAACTTCAGCTACAAGTGTGGACGTACCCTGCTCGAGACCATATACGACAGCCTAACACTCAAGGAGACCAAAGGGGACTTTATCGCAGGTGTACAGAGGGCAACTGAACTGTACCGCTTCATCTTCAGGAACAAGGAGACAGGTGAGCTGTCACACTTCAAGCCATCTCTGGAAAAGGCACATACCTTCATCTACAGGCTGAATCCAGCCAGGAAACTAGCCTGCTCTACGCTTCATCGCTGACAGACTGCCGCAGGTGCCGTAACTTCTTTCAAGGCTGCGCGGTCTCTGCTACTTTGTCAGATGCTGGTTTTGACTTCGTCAGAAGCTTGAGGAACTTCGTCAGAAGCTTGAGGAACTTCGTCAGAAGCCTATCGCTTAAACTCTATCTACTGAGGGTCAGATGGGTGGACTTCTCATGGAAGATCCACTTTGTCCATGCGTGACGAGCATCTGACTTGCGAGCGGATTTGATGAGGTACTCCTAGTAGTTATTTGGGAATTTCAGAAATGCTGCCAGATCGCTGGCCAATCACCTGCGGCCAACAGTGAATCCCTCCCGAGTACCTTCTGCAGGACCGGTGTCATGGCTCTCCGCTACAGCAGCACTGACCTCTTCCCTGAAGTCGTTATTTGCGCCAGACTGGAGGCTATCCAGCATTTCTCGCTCTTCCTGGCTATGGAATATGGCAGCCCACTTCCCAACCGTTAGTAGATCTTTGGGGTCGACCCTCGCCTTTTGGAGAGCTAGAATCACAGGACTGTTGGTTTGGGCCACAGGTAGGTCGAGTGTCCTGCCCTGGGTGCTGTCAATCTTCCGGTAGAGTATCCGAGTCAGGAGTTCTTTTGTACTACGAGCTGGCGCTCCTTCCCCTATGGTGGCCAGTATCTCCGCATCAGACGGAGGTGTGACCCTGGCTCGCTCGTGGATAATGTTGATGTCACGAAGCAGTCCTCGGACCCTGTCACACTGGGACAGTGCACGCCGTTGCTGTCGTGCCGACTCGTCCTGCTGCCTATAGACAATCTGCTGGAGAACTTTACCAAACATGGCAGCCGTTTAACCCTCTATATACCCAGACCTTAAACATGCTACAGTATGTGCAACATCTGGATGGGCCATTGAACCTGCGGCATCGCACCGCACTGATCCTCGGAAGGACTGACTGACCGTCATTCAACCCAGTATACACGATGAGAACCCATTGTCCGCTGCTGGGAAGTACATTGACCTTGCAATCTCGGCACAGATCTACAAGATCAAGAGCATGACACTCGAGTTCAAGCTTCAGAGCACAATAGAACAGACGGTAGAGCTCCCGCAGGTTCTGAACAGGTGGGAGATCATGCAGAGCAACAGCACCATGGACACCACTTATGTGAACAATGAATACCGAGTCCTAGGTCCGCTGGCTCGTGGACCAACCTTCTATGCGAAGGGAAAGGGGTACTACACTGTGGGGTGCAATGAAGGGTTCAGGGAATTCGAACTATGGGCAGGTGTCAAGAAGCCCGTGGCAGTTCCACTCTTAACCCTCGTCGAGAACACACACGTGAATCCGGCTGCCATGCAGGATAGGCTGTTCCTCCGGGGGTACACTGAGCAGCTCGCAGATGCGACGATGAATGCTCCAAGACTTCATGTCTGGCATGACGAGAATGACCAGGAACTGAAGCAAACGGGTTCCAAACAGCGGATCGTGCATGCGGAGTGAGAACACCAGCAGGTCCAAGCCACAGCTAACCAACGGGTAGAGCTGACATTGCATCGTGGTGCATTGGACTGTGTCGCTGTTGCTGAGCCATCCAGCAGGTGGATAAGCTAGACGACTTCAAGCTTGAGGTTGCTGGGACCAATGTTCTTGGTGAGGTACACGATCTGGCTGACTGCCAACTCTACAGACAGAAAACTAAGTCATATGCACTTCTGCGACTAACCTGTGGAAGCGATGACCTCGAGTCAGCACTCGAGGGCCGTCACCACATCGGGGGCAGGAACATCCCACCTAATCAGTGCAACCGGCTGAGCTTCAAAATCGGAAACCTCATAGCTGGGACTCACTCATTCGGTGTGACGGTACTTTACTTTGGCTATGCTAAGGTATGCGTGTCGAACACATCAGGTATTCAGCTTGAGCGTGTGTAGAGCACGACTCCTGTCGCCACCACTGTAGCTGCCACCACTACTATAAGTTCTGCTGTCTTCTGACCTGTCGATTCTTCATAGTCGAGCGTTGGCTCAGATATCTTTCCAGCCTCGTTGTACTCATCGAGACTCTCACCTGCCTCTTTGAGGCTCTGGTTGGCCTGAGCTCGGAGTTGGTGTCGGCGTGCCTCCCTCTGGCGCATACACTCGAGTGCTTTGCTGTACTCAAACTCCATCGCCTGGTTATGACGCTCACGCTCGACCTCTGCCGCGTTCTTGTCAGCGAAGCTGAGTCCCTAGTTCGCTAAGGCAAACACGTCCGCATTCAAGATTGTGGATGCCATGCTATAGACTACAGTTTAAAGCTACTATATAGCTGTCCCAGCGACGGATATGTATGAACCAGAGGCTTATGAAGATCCAGTCGAGGATATAGATGATGATGACTATGAGGAGGACTATGATGAGGATGATTATGATGCAGACGACTACGATGTAGCGGAGACCGCGGGTGAGTATGATGATGTAGCGGAGACCACGCCTGATTCCCGCAGGCTAGTGCACAGAGTAAAAGGAATCTATCACACTTACATAAAAGGTTCTATCGGTCCGCTGGCAGCAGGTGTGGCTCTGATCACTCTGTTCACAATGAAGGCTGGCGAGATGGTCCGCAAGATCGCCAGCAATGCTCTCCATGGGGTGGAGAAGATTTCTGAAGCCATACCCGCCATCGCCTCAGGAGCAGGTACTTTCTTCGGAGTCGCAGGCCCTTGGCTACCATATGTTGCCATAGCGCTCATGGCCATCTGGGCCGCTGAACATTTAAGCCGTACTATATAAGGATGGCATCTCTGTACGACCTGGTCAAGTCCCTTAACTTCCAAGGGTTTGTCGGTAAACTACTGTTCAGTGAGGATCCAGCAGAGATTAGACGCCAGTGTACGGAGGTGTTTGAGGAGGTCTTCAGTGATGGTCGAATGAATGACGGCCGTCTGTTCGTCTGTTTAGAGTTCACCCAGGCCGTGTGTGACAGGACGGGAGTGGACGTCAGTGACAAAATACGGGAGTTTATCAACCGTCTTTCTTGAGGAACTCTACTATCAGCCTGGTGGATATTACCGTGAGCCCGCCCAACTACTCGAGGCTGCACGTCGCAAGGGCCACAACTTCATATTGGAGACAGTTAGCCAGTGGCTCAGCTGCCAGGCGATGTGGCAGATATACAGACCTCGTCCACGTCACATCAGGCATGCCCATTTTGAGGAAACTGTCCCAAACAGAGTTCACCAGGCAAATGTTCTATTTCTTCCACATGACTCGGTTGGTCGTAAGACCTACAAGTATGCCCTCAACATCGTCGATGTCGCCAGCAGGTACGCCAGGCCTTGTCTAGCACACGTTCATCCTTCGTGAAGCTGGTGTTGCTATGGCGTTCTAGGGCCTCGATGAGCTTCCCGTAGGCACTGTTGCCGAGGAGTTTCAAGAGATCTGCCAAGAGCGCTTTGCTCTTATTTACATCTCCCGAGCGGCCGGCCTCCGTAACATTCTCCACGAACCACTCGAATGGGCGCTTGGCCTCATAGTCTATGGTGCGGTATACAGCAGTGATCTCCAAGCCATGGGTTATATACCACTTGAGTGTCGGTGCGTACAGCAGCCGCTTCTTGCCAGAGAGGGCGCCGACCAGCTTCTGGGTGGTGGAACGCTTCCGTCCAGTACGCTCTAGATATACCTGCATCTCAGAAGAGACAGCCTCTACCAGGATCTCGCGGTTATAGAAGAGCGGGGGCATTTCCTCTAACTTTGCCCACAGATCCTTAGAGACCTCTATATCCACCTCAGCAAATCCAAACCAGCCGTCTGCTAGGAGCTCCTCCTTAAAGCGGGCTACACCACTGGCACCGGACCAACGGCGCACTGTCTCCTTACCACAGGGCATCTCTTTGACCATCGTTGACAGGTACAGAGCATTTGCGTCTTAGTCGAGTAGACATTGGCAGACACGCTCACTCTGGCGGATGCGTGTCACACCTACCTCATGGTATCTGGTGAACATGATGCTGCGCACTCCAACAACCGCGTCCTTCAGCATCTCGTAGGCCTCCTGCCCGGAGAGTAGAGGCTAACATCCGGCATGTGCTGAGCGGTTCCACATAGGAGGTACTGCAGTGACACACCTGGGAGAGACTTTGAGGATATCTATTTCTCGTTCTGTGTAGAACTCCCGCATCCACTCTAGGGCTTTGATGAATGGACTGACGTCCAGGTTGTTGTAGTATCGCAGCCAGTCAGCGAATGTCTGCATTCCGTTCTCGCTGAATGTCTGGTTGCATTGTTCCCACTCTGTTCGCGTCACGATGTAGCCACCCTTGAGCTTAGATGTCCATGCTGAGTAGTCAGGATGCCCTGGATAGTTGAGCTTCTCATGTGTATCAAACCATTCATACGGGAGCCAGCTGTGTACACTCATAAGCTTTGACCAATACCTCGTACGAGACTCCTGAGTCGAGGTTGTTCAGCACATCGAGAAACCATAGCTCAGGTGTTATGAGGAACATGGTCTGACTAGCCTACTTGGCGACTTTTGACAAAGTACTTCTTGATGAGGTTCAGGTCATACCGCCCAGAGTTGAACCCCAGTACAGGCACTTGGTCACACCCCTCGGTGATCAGTCGCTGCTGTCGCTTTGGGAGCTTGTCCAGGTATGTTGGTATGTACTGTGCTCCAACCCTTGTCCGGATTGGAGATGCTCGCTGATGGATCACCAGCATGAACTCTCTGATCAGTTCTTTGGGGTGAGGATTGCAGAGGTGAGTGGGCTCACTCATGGCACCCTCTAAGGAGCAGCCAACTGGCACAGAGATAGGTATGTGAGTACTCTCTATTGTGAGAGTCTCCGTAGGATGAGTCTTGATACCATCTAGGAGTGCTTTGAAATCGTAAACTATGAAGTGTGTGTATGGGACAGTCCGAACTCGTTTAGGGACGCTTGGACAGCGTTTTATCCAGCACTCCCACGGTACCACAAGCGTGCATCCAGACGCTCTCAGCTTCTCCTCTCTCAGGACTGTCCTGTGGTATCTTTGTTCGGCATCCTCACCGAGCTGGTGTTGTGGACACCCGTGCCAGTGACAGCCATGGAACTGGTAAACGGTGTCGGTGGTCGGATCATAGCCATCCACAGAAGCACCCTTGATCCAACGCTCGCCACCATGCCCACACTCTACATACGCCTCTGTTTCTTGACTCATACTCGACCCAACGAGTAGCCGCTGACCTGGATGGTTAGGGCGGATAGAAGGCTTTTTGATATGCAGACTGTGGCGCCTCAACCTTCTCGCCAGGACACACGATTTTTGGTTTGCCGCCTATACAGTGATCAGCATAGCGTTGAAGATTGCATGCCTGTGTAAACCTCGGCTCACGGTAGTGAGCCGCTTGCCTGATCAAGTGCCAGGTGCCTCTTTGGTTGGTTCATACACACGAATCCCGATCTTGGCGAGGAACTCTACCTTGTCCAACTGATC